>JAIPMN010001300.1:0-32760 GCA_020650975.1 Apostichopus californicus | reverse complement strand
CCGCCCCCCCCCCCCCGCTTCGCAAGTCAGAAAACCCCTTTTTCATTTCCAAATGAGTAAAAAATCTCATTTGGAGCACCAAATTGCACCTAAGGCCAGGTGAAAATGCAAAATTATTTACAAAATGGAGTGGGTGTTGAAGTGTGCTTTATTGCACCAAATTGCTTCTCGGAGGCCACCTGGAAATGCAAAAAACACCCCCTCCCCTTAGACCCCTCCCCCAGGCCGGCCATCAGTCTTCAGCCCCCCACCCCCACTCAAAAGTACCTTCCTACGCCACTGGGGACAATAGTAGCCAATAATACATAGTAGTCAAATAAAATAAACAAACAATACGATGGTGAAATGATGTGATACTAGTTGGAAGGTTACTGTAGTACAGCAGATTTGCCATTTTTCTATATCTCAACCCGTCATATTTAGAGAATTTCCCGCTAAATCGAGTGAATAAAGGCCCAAAACATTTTTGTAATTTTCGGTAGGTTACATTCTCTTTCGATAGCGTGACTCTATGTAGGTTGCCGGTGTAGATAGCTTTTCAAAAGTGTGGGGAACAACAAAAATAACTATGTGCCTATGAAATCTATTTTAGTCATTAATGGGAATGAGATATTCAAATTTCCACACTTTAGAAACTTTGTGAGAAACCACATTGTTCCCCAATTTTCCCCTCCCTGCCCCCTCCCCTCTCTCCACCTCTCTCTCTCCACCTCCCTCTATCTTCCCCTCTCTTTTTTTCTCATGGGGGGGGGGGGGAGGGCGACCGCTCATCGCCCCCTGGCTACGAGCTTGGAGAAAGTCGCTATACTCTTAGCTGATAACCCTGTGTGCTCTGATCGGTACATTGAATGTAAATATTACACTTAATCTATAAAAGGCTGTGTAGGCTATATCTATTATATATAATTGGATGAAGCACTTTTTCAGTGTTATTTGTTAGTTGCCGAATGAAAGTTAGAATTTGGATAAACTTAAAATAAAAGGTGGTATATCGATGGGATTTTCACAATTGGGTTACGTTTTTCGTCCTTTCAATTGTCTTGTCTGAGGTTCTCATTTCGGTCAGGACTATATATATTCTTTCAACAGTAGCTTTTTCTCGTTGACTGTGATTTACTATAGTTATGATTTAAATAAATTTTGTATATGAAGCTCAGTTTCATCGACTTAGGGTTCAGTCATTCAGCCACTACAAAACTGTCCATATTCCATCAGTTTTATTACAATATCTGTATAGTCGTTGGCAACAATATTTCGGCTCATACTTCGGTTAGGCCAATATATAAAGACTGATCAGTCTCTGTGAGTTCACACGTGCGATGTTGAAATTAAGTAATATATCACGCTGCAGCTTCCAATAACAATATCGGATTAACTTCGGACGATCGGTAAAACGATGGTATAAAGTAATAAACATGTAAATGATATAACAAGTATGGTAGCATGTTATCTCGTTGTGTAGCGAGGGGGAAGGGATGGGGGGGGGGGGGCGTAGCGATGATAGACTGGTATTAATTTGAGAATTCCCGTAAAGTACGGATTATCGTCAACCGCGAAATAGTTAACTAAGCCTTTAAATGCATATTGAAATTTTTTTTTTTTTTTTTGGCGTCCAATGTCATTGGGGTGGGGGGGCAAGATATTTTAATGGGGCCCCCAACCCCTGGTTACGCCACTACTCGTATATAAGGATCGGTGGAAGTTAGCTTGTGGTTGGTGGTTTTATTCAACTTAGGTTGAATTGCAACTTGCAGTCTGACCAATCATATACTGGCAAAGAAAATATTTTTCCAAAAACTCTGCAACTATCTTAAGGAAACACCGCTGTTGATGGGTCGAATGTGAAGAGGGGTTTTCTCGGGGGATGGGTTGGGGTTTTCTCAGTGTAGGGTTATTGCTTACAAAATTCATTTTTAATGCAAATGTTCTTTTTTACAATGGTGTGTAAACAGCATATGAGTAACATCAAATGTGGGTGAAACGGCTCAAAGAGTGTCCTAGACCAGCAAATAAAGTGCTGCAGCACGAGTCTGGGTTTCTGTGTTTAGTTCTTTTTGGTTTTTCAGAAGTTTCTAGGTGGGTGACCCATGAACCTCCTAATCTCTCTTTCGATGAGAGGGGAAAAAACAATACATGACAGAGTAGATCAAAAGAAAGAAAGATGCAATTTGATTATCATCATTAAACTCAATTTTATTCAACTTCCCAATAAATGCTACTGCTCTGAAAAATGAAAATCAAATATAGGGTTGACCTTGTTTTAAAAAAAAAAAGCCAAAAGAGAAAGCGAAATAGAAAAACTTGTAGAGGATTGCTCAGGTGGAACCTACATATCAGCCTAACATTTAAATGACACTTAATATCTTGGTAGAGGTTTAATACCACACAGCAACTAATAAGAATCATTGCAAAATCAGATTTTCCTAAGTCCATAACATAGATATAAACTTTATTTTCCTCCTATATGGCATAATTTGAAAACGTATTAACCTTTAAAATCCAAGAGATTGAAAAAAATAATAGAATTATGTTCGCCTCTCCTTTTGTATAACAACTTCCATGCAAAAACAAATAAGTTTTCAGGCAAATTGCAAAAGCAGAAAAACAGAAAAAGTCAATTTCCCTGTATCCAAATCTTCCTAAGAAATAAAAATGACATAAATTAGGATCAATAGCAAATTAAGCTGATCTATGAACCGTAATATATGTTGGTTGGAAAAAGGCAAACCAAGAAGAAGGGTGAACAGGGTGGAGGATTAAGGGGGCTGATAGGGTGGAATAAGTGTTGATCTCAGTACATGGCATAATTTGAGTTATTTTTTCAATTTTGGACGTATATTTGAGGCAAGGCCTTATAGAATAGACCTACATAAAATGCAACTGCTATAGTTCGCCAATGTCCATGCCAATACTTGACTATTTTGATGTATATCAAAGAATTTAGGCTGTCTAAATTATTGGCATCAAACCCAAAGATGCGGTTGAGTAGCAGCCGTAGTATCCTAAGCATTGACTATGGCCAAGTTTAATCCGTTTGCAAATCTTTCGTAAGATAATTTCGGCTAACATAAATGATGCGAGTATTACTGAGCAAAAGCCTGTGTCAGTCATTTTGTTTTCAGGAGTGGGATGAGAGAGGGAGGGAGGGACGGATGGGGAAGAGAGGGGGGGGGGTGGTGGATCTATGTGATGTACCCATTCAGGAAGTTTACATGGGATAGAACTATTAAGGTAAACCATTTATTGAAACAGAGCTTCAAGCAAAAAAACTAGATTGTTTGATCGATAATCCTCATTACATATCACAAAGGAAATGTAATAATATACTTCAAAGCAGGAAATGTGTAATACCAAACATGGGTCGCACTGCATTCTGGGAGATTGTAAGGTTACTTGAAATAAGATATATATTTAGCTTTATATGTAACTGCTTTTGTTTTTGTCCTGAGCCTCCCTTATCGTATATATCGCCATTAACACATATTAACTAAAATTAAGTGTGCTATAACATGTCACCTGAGTATTGTACTTTTTCTCCCTTTTTACGTGAGCAAAATTGACCCGTTAACTGTGAGAAGCTTCCCCCAAGATAAAGTAAAAAAGACTTCTCGTTGACACGATTCTTGTGAGCAAACTGAGATCATTCAAAACAGTGTATCTGAATTCCTTCTTTCTCCCCCCTCCCTCCCCCCCCCCAACTTTCTTTGACATCTTCAGATATACATATTTAGAGAGAACATGACCGACCAGGGACAATCACAAATAACGTTAAGAAATTGAATATTTGACAGGATCGTCATATTACATCTAAATTAGCAAAGAACATCTCTGGTTTCATCTATAATATCTAAGGAAAATCACCTTCTTCTTTTGTCATAATATATATCAACTATTGTTTACCTTTTGGTTCCAACATTTACCACCATAGCTCATGTATAAGTTACACTGGGATACTCATTTGCATCTGAGCCCTGCCCATGGCCCGAAAACAGAAACTGCTTATAGATACAAAGATAGAGATATAGACAGCTAAACATAGCTGACACTCTTTTGCAATCAATCCTTGTACCCAACTCGTACTTCCCCACACTCCCCCACCCCTCTCCCCTCAACCCGACCCCTATTCTGCAATTCAAACAGATAATACTTTGATATTAATCCACCTCCCAAAATATTTCTATCTTTTGAAGAAAAAAAACACTGATGTTTTACAATAATCCATATCTTGACAACATTATTAGATGATAGAAGCTCTGAATTGATATTTAAAAATCCTGCCAAATTTACATACATGTAGCTTTTCTTTTTCCAGATAAGTTGATAACACACACCAAATTGGCAATACACAGACCATGTATACATATAAAGCTATATTCACTCTTATTCCAAACTATGTATCTAAAACCTACAAGAAAGCTTTTTTCTTCTTCTTCTTCAAAATTATTAACACCAACTTCATAGAAAAAGAGTGTTCTTGGAAATCATCACCAAGTTTCATCGACCCCTGAGCAAGTAACGGTAATGTCCCCAATGTTTTCTCACATAGTAGTTAGAAATATTCCTGTTAAAATCTGTGCAGCATTTTTCATAATCAGCAGAAAATATTTAACAAATTTCATTTCAGTCAGTTCAATGTTTATACCTAAACGTCACCCTGAAATTAACGTTTTCCTATGAAATACGTAATAAGACGCATCGACCACACCAACTTTAATCTAAAATGAATATCTATTGAAAGCATGTTAAAAGCAGCACGGACTACTATCTAGTTCCATAAAAGAAATATTACTATGAAAAATGTAAATAAGCAACCTTTTTTTACTTACTGTTTAAAATAGCCATTGGCCATTTGTTTTTATGAATATTCATATCTTAAAATGTCAATAATTCTGATGCCACAACATTCATGCTCAAACTCTGGGTTATCTGGTTGAGAATTCTCATGGCAACGCTAATCAATTAATTAACACGTCTAATAACTTGAGTATTTGGTATTTCATGAAGTGTGTCCAACTGAGATATAAATAAAATAAAATGATTTTTTTTTTTTAAATAGCATTGCCAAAATCTCAACCTACCATATGTAATTTATCATGGTTTCAACTTACCAGAAAGAATTCATAAACGGTAAGATACGCCAAATAAAATCAAAGCAAATCCATTCATCGGTAAGAATCAAAGCAACTATTAAAGACAATAACCAAATTTTGCAATGCTGAATTTTGGCACATTTTGGACATCAAATTGTAAAGAATATTCATCTTCTAACTAATCAGCAACATTTTCGATTATTTACACTTTAAAAGCAACTTGTTTTCTAGCATCTGACAAAAGAAATAAATAAAAGAGTATTTCTTAACAAGTACATCTGTTCAACACTTAGTGCACAAACGATAGATATGTTTGTAAAAAGACATGCACAAGTTGTGTATAGGGGATAAAATCCACACAAAAACAAGTGTCCTTTTTTTTCTGTTTTATAACTTACAAAGTGTTGAAGATATTCAAAGTCCCTGACGAAATTTGGTAGCCTTTTGTGACGGAGCTATCCAATTGGAAGACAAATTTTTGAATTATGTACGAAAAAATTGTCAGAAAATGACCAGAAGATACAGGCAGATTCGATGGGAATTTCTGGGGCTTTCATAAGATTAAATGTGTAATAAAGAAAACCGACAAATTTTCAACCTTTATGTGTAGTTGTTGGGGTGAAGGTAATGGGGGGGGGGGTGGGGAGGGGTGTGGAACTCAATGCAATATTGAACAAAAGCTTGAAAACAGTGACTTTAATGATCATTGCAAGCTTTTTTTAAGGTTACTGTAACAAATGAGTGAACCTCTTGACCGTGTTGTTGAGAGCTCCGTTGAAGTTCCACTTTCAATTTCAATCACTGAGCAACTTCTACACCAAGCAAATCATTTGAAATTTTTATGTCATTCCATGCAATACTTTGCTATAAAACAATAAACCACTGGTAAATGTCATCGATATGGGTTTTCCCCTACATCTCTCACTTTCAAATTCAGCTGAATGCAAGCTTGATTTTAGATGTTGCTATCCGATGATATGAAACCTTTTAGACATCTTCCTTTACAAAGCCAAGGGTTAAACAGTACTTTAGTCAAACCTTGCCATAATAAATCCATCACCTCATTTGGACAACTAAGTTTGTCTTCTTGCCACCCTCAAAGGTGACAGACAAACAACCATGTTTTCGTAGAGAATTCTTTGCTTTGTAATTATCTACGCTACAGTCCTCTCAAACGGGAAGTGATAAAAGCTTCGATTTGATTATGAAATTCGACGGAATTTTCCAACGGTGAGGTCCCAATCGGTTTCTAGACGGATGACTATATATATTGGTTACATACACTAAGATCTCTCTAGATGCAAGCCAAATACAAATCGTACAGAGTTAGAACGAGTTTGACTTGAAATTTGTGTCGTAACTTATGTTACCTGTAGAATATCATAGTTATAGAGGTAGGACACAGGTACTAAACAAAGGCCTCACTATTAAAATTTTACCTTTTTCTATTTTGGTATAAAGTAAAAAATGCAAAATTCAATCCACACAAGACTCAAGACCACTGTGGTTAATAGAAACTAAGTTCTGTTAATCTATTTGCACTTGAAAAAAAAAAAAAAAATTTAGTCAACACTATTATCATCTGGGCGATCACTTCTTGAAATGTATGCTACCTTATACCACATGACTGCTGCAAAAATACAAAACATTTTGAGTTATTGTTTTTGAATCGTTGTAAAATATGTAAAGGGAAACCTCGTTATTGGGCTTCCATTCTGCTACATTTAACGTAACATGAAGACTAACTCAGTTTCAAATTTATTTTGATGGAATTGTGGCTAAGACAGTATCGATTCATGAAAAGTTGTGTCACACTAATTTAACTGATAGGTTGTTATACTGTACCTGTATTGTATAACCCAACAGCATGCAGTGGCCCACAGAATAATAATAATACAATAAATAAATTAAAATAAAAGATAATTTCATGTCTAATCCCTAGTTGCTGTACCAAAATGTAACAAGTCAATATTCTATTCAGGATTTATATGTTTTCAAATTAAATTATTATTTCCTCTCCTTAACCGGACTTGTACATCAACATGTCTTGACAAATTTCATGACTTATATTTTTATTTTTTCTCAGAAACCAAATGTCTAAGAGAAAAGGAAAGAACTGTTCCATGTCTGTAGAATTTAAAAAAAAAAATTAAAAAAAAAATTAAAAATATCTGGAACCATAAATCTACCTAACTTATAAAGAATACTTTTAAATACTGACATAGGATTAGTGGTATACATTTATATTGCAAAATTTTAAGGATACATAAAAAGATTTTTTTTTCCGTTTATTACTCTCCTTTTTTTTTTGGCAGACAAATACATATACTATCAAAATTCATTTATCTACACAAAAAAAAAACTGAGCAAGGAATCTAAGGTTGACAAAAGACATTGAAGCGAACCTGTCATATCGACAGAATGGACGAGACAGCGGACCAATCAAAATGCTGGATTGGTAAAAAAACAAAAACTGGCCGATCAGAACGGTACATAGTTTGGTGGGTACTTCACCAGCAGCCACTGTTCAGAATGTCTGGCTAAATGTTCCCAGCCAAGCTTCCTATAAACCTAACGGGTGAAATTAAAGACAAAAGACATATTTTTGATGAGAGATTGGCAGACAAATACATATACTATCAAAATTCATTTATCTACACAACAAAAAAAAAACAACTGAGCCAGGAATCTAAGGTTGACAAAAGACATTGAAGCGAACCTGTCATATCGACAGAATGGACGAGACAGCGGGCCAATCAAGTCAGGTCCTACAATACAATAGTGTATGGTAGTTAAGAGAAACAAGGGTATCTAGAAACTGAGACGACCTCCGTAGTCGCGATTCGAAGACTAGATTAAATTTCCGACGACTGAGAAAAATTCCTGCCAATCACCCGAATATTTTAAGTTTGTTGTTCGTCAACATGAAAACATCACAGAAAAGAATTGGGGAAAAGCTCAAAAAAAAAAAAAAAAAAAATGTGAAAGATATTGTAATTCCTAATTGTTAGAATGGTTTTGTTCATATGCCTTCATAGTTGAAAAGATTCCAAATTTGAGTTAAAATGTTGAATTGGAAGCCACCCGACGTGTAAGTTGTAATCCATAAGCCCTTGCAGGTTTCTCCCACATTTGTGGTCGCTTAAGCGTCGTAAAAATAACTGCTGATTATTATTATTATTATTTTATTATTATTATTATTATTATTATTTATATATAGTCCATGAAATACACAAATACACACCAAAATCTCCTTCTTACAGCTAAATTACTCTTTTTCTTTCTTACAAGAGATTGCAGTTTTCCTCTTACCTGGATTATCTTGAGTTCCATATCCTTTGTCGGTTTAGAATCGTCATTGAGTCGTAACAGATATTTTAATTGTCTGCCTTGGTGACCTAGTACTTCTGCATGCTTGATGCTAAAGGGCAGTACCTAGAGAATGTGAGCAAAAATAAAAATAAACATAGTTAGCAAAAGATTTAAAAACATATGATAAATCAATCTTCCATATGGGAAATGTGTTAGCTTTTAATAATCTTAAACTAGTTAAACAGGGTACATGCTCACACCTCAAACCTACTTGGAACGCCAACCGACGAGGCTGATGTGTTACATACAGTAGGTGTTACTCCAAAGTATTGTAAAATAACCCAATAATCACTCAACAGTGTCTAATTTTGTAAAACCTGCCCCCCCCCCCCAACAAAAATGACAATTTCCATACAGTTTCAGACTATTGTCCATACTTCTTGATGAAATAGAACTAGAGCACTTTGTGTGGTCCCAAGTGGTTAAGCCAATTAACTTGCAATCAGTCCTGGCCAGATCACCATGCTGTGTTCTTGGCCAAAGCACTTAATCTCAATTGCCTCTCTTCACCTCTGAGGTGTATTTTTGGGTACCTATGAGGTAACTTGTAAATTTGGTTGAGTGTGCCCAAGAATTGCAGCACCCAATGGAATGATCTGAAGGTGCAGGCTCAACGTAGCGCGGGGGGGGGAGTCTGTTTGAATTATTGTACAACACTCGTGTTGTGTGGATGTGACAAGTTACAGGTGATCAGGGGTTTAACTGAACAGCAGGGCAGAGGTAGAGTATTGCTTTCCCACCAGCGCTTAATAAGTATCGGATTTAACTTCAACTTTAGTCCTGAGGCTAGGTCAAAATCTTTTTTCCATTTCAACCCATGAATATACTTCTTCCAAACAGTAAATTCATATACAATGTGCTGATCTTTACTATAGTACAGTGAATTGAATGGAGAGTTGAGTGTGGTTGTATCTTTTCATTTATTTTGCTGAGTGGATTTTTATAGAATTGATTTGATACCCCTTCAGCTGATCACCACACAACACTTTGTAGACCATTTATCCACATTTCTTAGCAGAAATGATATTGTACTGTAGGAAAGTATGTAAGTGTGCTTTTTCCACACAAGACTCCACTTATTGTATCTTACAGAATGATCTGTGCACATTCAATGTACATATTTTACCTATGTTATTACTATAGATGTGATTCAAGTTTCTATTGCATGGTGAGTTGAATGGCTTGATTAGATGGAGGTACAGCATTTCAGTTTATATGCAATCTATTTTATGCTAATTAACTACAGCATTGGCCAATTATCATTCATTGCTTTGTAGTTTATAACGTCCTATTTTAATTAAACCAACAGCAAGGCCACCACCTGCATATCTTTGCAGACATGACATTTCTCTACTGCTGGCTCATAAATGTAATATTTCCACACATGACTTAACTTGTTATATCTTTTAGTATGATCTGTACACATTCAGTGTACATGTCCCTAAATGTTATTACTATATTTCATATTTCATATACTTTATTTCATCCAACAGCAAAGCCTTTACCCACATATCTTGGCAGAAATGACACAGCTGTAAGGAAAGCTTTCAACTGTGCTATTTCCACGCATGAATGAGGCTTATTATAACATAGAAATGCCTGAGGCTGTGCTAACATCGAAATGGGATAGGCTTTGTGTTACATTTTAATATTTAGTGGCTTTGATAAAATTCACAGAAATGCACATTTAACAAATATATGTATATAATTTTCAGTGTTCTCTGTCCTACTTGTATTTTGTGTTTTTTTTATCATATTTTCTTTGTCAGCTTAGGAACTTTTTTTGTATTTCGTGCTTTATAAATTGTAATTGTTATTATTATTATTTATATATATCTATATATAAATATATAAGAATATATATATGTATATATACATATACATATATTTATATATTTGATGCAAATTTCTATCCCAAGGTGGGTTGATTGAGGTTATAGCATTTTCAAAGTTTTATTGCAATGTAGTATTTTATGTAAATAAGGTAATTAACACGGTTCTAAAAATTGGCTTGTAATTCAGTTATTTTTTGACATGTGGCTTTAACATGACAACAAAACACAAGTAATATCTTGTGGCATTATCTGCACTGTCTATTCGTATGTACATAGGTCCTACAACAATGATTAAAGTTTCCACTGTATGGTGAGTGGGGTTGGTGAAGGTACAGCATTTATAAACTTTGAGTACTGTGTCAAATTTGTTGCTATAAATTATACATCACCCAACAACCACACAATTATTTTGGAGTTAATATTCCTAACTTAATAACAATATATAAGTAAGACTGCCTTCTCAATGTAAAATTCCTGTCCTGGTATACAAACCGTACAATTGGAAGCAAGAAATAAACCAACAAAAACAAAGAGGCAAGATATTTAAAAATGTCAATATTTTCAGAAAGATCAAGAAATTAGGGACTTTACCTTCTTCTCCTCAGGGTCAGCCCATTTCAGCAATTCATTGTACGTCTGTGTGACTTTCTGCGTCAGGTTTGCTTCTTCATCTTCCGAGAGAGTCTTCTCCTCCGCTGATCTGTTGGTGAGGATCTGATCCGAGACGGCAGAGCCCACCAAACACAGTGCCGAGACCAGGTGGATCTTTTGCTTGTCCATTTCTCTGAGAGGTTAAGAAATACACAATCAAGATCAATAAGTAAATAAATTTGAAAAAAAAATATAATAAGAAAATATGTTAAAAAAAAAAAAAATAAAAAAAAAGTATAATAAAATAAAATAAAATGAAATGAAATGAAATAAAATAAAAATAAATAAAAATTAATTAATAAATAAATAAAAATAAAAAAATTAATAAAAAATTGAATGATGATGACAACTTTAAATGATCTTTGGTAAAAAGAATCTGTTCACGAATATGACAAATACACATGAATGAAGACAGTCATTGACACATCGTTGATATCGTACAATTTATCCCATAATTTCTACTCAACAGACAGGGTATCGGTATTCTAGCTTCTGACAGTATTTACCCCATGGATGCAGAATAATGGACAACATGGAATTTTGGTAAACAATTCTCACAGAAACACTTCAAATTATTCCATTATATATCAAGATGTATATATATTCATATATTTCATTGATATTGAATTTTAAGGATAGGAAGCAAAAAAGTCACTGAAGAATGAACATCTACACAGCTAGCAATAACTATGAAACAAAACCCTGATGATGTCACACACTCTACATGTCCAAAGGACTTTTCTTCTCATGACAACAATAAACAAGTATTTAACTATCTTAGTTTAAATTGGTCAGAGCCTTGCTGCTATTGGTCATTTACACTCCACAATATGTGTGGATCTCCAATGCCCTTAGAGAAAACCAAATTATTATGCTACAGATATAGAGACCTGTTTCTTATGTTCAGATGTCAAATCTTGTTGATATAACAACATATTGGGGGGAGGGGATATCTTTTTCTAATCAAGTATATTTTACATAAAATACTCAAGAATGCCTGAATATGAATATTCATACATGCAGACCTCCATGGATCTTGATTGGCCTCTGGATTCAATCGTTGTCAGAATAAACGATTTTGAACAATCAATGCCCGAGGTGAAAAGATATATGAAACCAAACAAAAATAGCACATCTACCCCACATACACCAGGGCCAATCATGACAACACACACACATCACAAGTTATCTAGTGTGTGTTTCGTCGGTTTTCTTGTGAATCATAAGCGACTGAATACTTACGATTTAATGGACTGATGATCTGATCTGGCGTCTTGCCTGATGGCCAAGAATGTTCCTAGAGCAGTCGTATCAATCAGGGATAGAACCTTGTCGGCTTGTTCGACTATTTCTGTCAAGATGGTGCTTCGATTCTGGATCGTAATGGATGAACGTAAATAGATTAAAATATTACCCATTATTAGTGTGCGACTAGTGCTGTACAACAATTTAAAAGGCAGCTATTGGTATTTGGTTGTAACTTGACCTTACAATTCATAACACTAGCTAAGAATATACATAGTTCTAAAGATCACCCACTTCACTCCGAGTTGATCTCTCTGTGCAATAGAACCAAAAAGTACAATCTACATAATCCTACTATCTTGCCAACTTTTAGAATTATGCTTTTTAAGAACTCTTTTATCTACAGAGCAGCCATTTATATTCAAAATGGGTTCTTAGAATCTCTGTTATAATCCTTTTAATCTTTCAAACTTCTCATCCTCCATCTTATTTCTTATTTGTTCAAGCTTTCATGATTGTTAATTTTTACGTCTTTTATGTATCATTATTATGTGTCCTATTTATAATTTTTTTGTAATTTATACTGGAATAAAGAAATTGAAATTGAAATTGAATTCAATGTACCCCAGGTACTGTGTACCATTCAACATGGTGTTAACATTCAGATGCCTCAGGATTTGTATAACACTGAAGTAGATGAGGTTTGGTGTAACACTCAGCTGACAGAAGCTTTTATGTTTCAGTAATATATCTGAGACTTAACATACAAATTATGGAGGTTTCACTTGATTTAAGCATTGAAAATACCACAAGTCTGGGCATGACAGTCACATGCCTGTAGTCTTCTGTAACGTTCAAATACTGGAGGTATTACGTTGTCGGCAAATGGCAGGTCTGGAGTAACATGGTGCAGCTAACAATAGGGATGCTATTGTTATATTGATTTTAATTGTGATTTGTATCTTTAATAGTACCTTGAAGAATTAGTTACAATGAGTTAGAGTTTGATCCTACGAAACCTTTTTTCTTCACTGAATGTTAGTTATTACTCAAACTTGGCGACTCTCCATCTCTGGTTATTAGCCAACAAATCCTAATAACTACTAAATCAATTAACACATATTTACTTTTCCATGATTGTGTCCACTGGTACTTTGTCAACATTTACTATCACTCACGTACAATCCCATGTTAACAATGATTTAATGACGCTTTTCGAAACGGTCCATATACTTTCATGTTTGTTTAGCTGAGAAAACTAACTATTGTAAATGACAAAATAAAATAAAACTGTTAGCAAACTGCTTATCCACTAGAGAGCTTGTGTAGGAGAATGTGTAAAAGTAAGTTGGCCTGACGTTTTGATCCTAGCAGGATTATTGTAAAATGACGATATTCATAAATCGACGTGTGCTTTTGATGGAATCACTGCTTTGAGTAAATCTCCTCTCACCTTGGATGCTTCCTTGGCATTAAGTTGTGCGACTTGCAGAGGTAGATGATCAGCGTACTGTTCCGTTAATTCGTTGTAGAGGTCGTCGCCTTCTAATCTGTTGACAATGTAAAAACCAACGACATTTATAATCAGGTTTATTAACACTCACAATGCAAGTAAATTAAACAGCTTTTACCAAAATTTTTAACTGCAGTTGTTTGTTCTTACACTAATATTCAGTGGCGCCCAACCTGGGGCGTAGTTATTCCCAAAGGTGGGAAAGGGATGGAGGGGGGGGGGTGGAGGTGATTTAGGCCTCTGTGAACTGTTTTCTCTACTGTCATTAATGACTGCTTTACAATACATAAATAAGACATAGACATAAGAGGGTGATGCATTGGGCCATGGAGGGGGAGCCCTTTTGATAGTGGCTGCAAATTAGGTTGAGGACCACCTCTATAATTATTTCTGGCTATTAAGTACTTCTGTGTAGTCGGCCTAGACTAGTTCACATCCATTGTGAAATAATTGATATTGAAGTCTAATAAATATCTCTTTGCACCTTAGGGCACAACAAAATGGTTTACAGCATTTTTGTAAAAATAATGCACAAGTTACTTAAAGACAAACCCAGATTATTTGGGTTGTATCATTTTATTAATTAAATGCAAAACATATATTTTAACATCTTATATACACTACAACATTTCAAGCATATTCAATGTTTTATATCAGATATGTATAGCAGTCTCAAAGGAATGCTCTATAAATATGAAAATGACATAAAAAGGACCCCTAAGTTTCTTGTTTTCACACTGTTTTGGTTATCTTATTCTTCATCACCAAAATTCTTACTTTGAAATCCAGAAAATCTTGAGATCTCTGAGAGCCTCCTTGAATTCGTCCTCTTTGGTTTTGTCCTTGTTTTTGTCCGCTTTTGCGGTGTGAGTTTTGTGCGGGGATTGCGTAAGCACATACGTGAACGGATACGTATCCTGAAAGACAGATTGAAAACACTGATTAATCAACTCTCTGAAAAAGAATCTAGGATATTTATAGGCGGAACTACTTCTAACTTAAGGTTCTGTTACATCTAAAGTCATGTAGAAAGAAAAAAAAACAGAAAAAAAGAGAGAGAGGCTATTTTACATTACGGTATGGAAAAGTGTAGCACAGATCTACTTGTTAAAGGAGAAAGTGATACTTAATATGTGCGTGGGTACATTAGATCTAGGGAAAGAATGAAAGAATGTTCCCTAGCTGAAGTTGCACATTTCATAGATTGCGATTTGATTTCATAAAATGTACCAGAGTAGTGACAACCATAAGAACAAACAATGACAGAAATTGCACAAGCCATATTAAACCCTGTATGTATTAAGGCTATTAAATTTACCCTTCTGTACATTTGAAACACAAACCTCTCATATTTGTGGTTACGAACCATGATTCAAGTGGTGGAGACCACAACCCTTAGTTTTCTGTCCCTTCTCTTCATTCTGAGAATGGGTTTATTGTATTTGATGGACATACTCTAGACTGCATATGACTAGTATATATTTTTTTGTTTCGACTACTTCGTAGTATCTTGAATGAAGAAACTGTACGACCAATCGTTGCCAACCGTATGCTTACATTACACCTAACGATGGCGACTTTTCAATTCGCCGACAGAAGACTTCACAGGATTTGCATTTTTGCATGTAAAATATCCTCTGAGCATTTTTGTTTACATCGGCACACGCTGTTCAATGTTTACAATACACATAGGGCATCCTCATTTTAGTAGTTCATGATTAGTAAGTTCTGTCTAAATATAGTATCTGTACCTTAAAGGGAAATGACAATAGTTATTTATCCAGAAAACGATATGACAATAGGCTATTCATCTAGCACTGCCGAAGAAATGATTAAATAACTATAGGAGATAACAATAGGATATTCTTAAAGATTATTTGGTGAAATGACAAATTATTCTTGCAGCTAATTTGATGAGAAGACAAACGGTTTCTCTACTGCCATTTTTTCAGATGACAAATGACTTTTCTTCTATGTTTGCTAAGTAACAATAGGCTAGTCTTCTTGCATATTTCATGAGAAGACAATAGGCTATTGTTCGAAGTACAGTTGGTGACATGACAATAGCTTTGTTATTCTACTGCATATTATGAGGTGTTGATAGGTCACTTTTTATCAGTGCATTTTCCTACAAGTTACTGAAACATATGCAATAATATTAATTACCACACTCAACAGCATATTCAAATCTCTCACATGCATTATAAAATGAAGTTCAACAATGTATTCATCAAAGTCGAAGACAAATATGCAGATTAAAAGTGAGACAGAAAACTTTGTTAAATGAAAATAATTAGTACTTGGGTATGTTGCCTTCTCATTACATCTTCACTTTCTGTTTATTAGATCATGTAAAATAATCATTTCTTATTTCAAACAGTACCTTAGAAAACGGTATGTAACAGTGTTAACTTTCAGTCAGTTGGTTGCTTACCACACCCTTGCAGGGAGGAAGTTATGAATATGCATACAATCTGACAATGCATAAATACAAAAGCTAGTTCATTTGCATACCAACCAAAAAACCTTAACTCACTGCATGAAGATTAGATGGGCATGAAATGCTCTGATAATCAGTATTCTCTTGATAAGAGGGAGATGGGTTAATTCGTTTTTTTCACCGATTGAATTATGAATATTCATATATCCCAATGCTCAACACCTCAACAGCAAGCAAACAGATCAGTAATGAACAGGCAACAAACCCCTAGGCAAACTCACTGCTTTGAAGCCCTTGTTTCTCTTGGCATCAACAGACTCTGACATGTGACCTGTCAGGTGACCCCCCATAACTTTGACCTAGAAGAGGGCAAAGGTCAGAACCATATATTGTCAGTGCCAAGAGAAACGAAAAATTGTGACAATCTGGGTGAGGGAGGAGAGGAGATATGTTTCAAACAAAAAAATATGGGAAATTCCAAGAAAGGAAAACAGAATATTTCAACATAGAAACAGAAAAATGTCGGAATGAAAGGACACAAAGCCATTGAGACAACAATACGAATAAAGTGATCACATTTTCTAGAGGACCACTATTTAGTAATAATCACAAGTGTAGTGTATTTCTTACTAACGTCTGTCTCGGTGTTTAAAAGAGGACTTTGTTGGGATTTTAAGGACTTTTCTTCTTCCTGCAACCTCCTCCTCCCCTACCCACACCATCATCAACCAATCTTTACAAAAGTACATACAGCAATAAACACTTACGCACTAACCAGCTATTACAAGAACATCATGTTATCATCAACCAATCTTTACCAACTATATGGAGCAATAACCACTTAAATGCACTAAACAGCTATTACAAGAACATCAACCGATCTTTACCAACAATATGGAGCAATAACCACTTACGCACTAACCAGCTATAACAAGAACATCATGGTACCATCAACCAATCTGTAAGTTTGCTTCAACCAATCAGCAATCACCAATATAGATATATATAAAATAAATCATCAAAATGTGAACCAACCAATCACCACTAATACACACCACTCTACATCAATCAATCGATCAATCAATCAAATCTGTACTACTACATCATCCAATTGTACCAAGAAATGATACACCATTGTATCATCAATAAATGCATCATCCTTTCAGAATCATGAAATTACAATCCACTTTATCGACCCTACAGCATTTTTAGAGCGGCCAAACGTGACCAACGCCTTTCAATAGGTTTACCATTAGTTATCAGGCATCATCACTACTTAACTAATTGCTATAGCAATGTCCTCTGTCTATCAACAACTCAACCAATCAGCCAACAGACTTTGAGCACATCAAGCATGCAAGTGTAACATTTCACCCAATCATCAAGTACTAACATCACTTCTGTATGCAGCTTTTCAGGTCCACCATCTTATCCCAATATTAATTCATACAATCGTCACGTATGCATCCGCATCTCACCAAATGATCACTTCTGAATGGACTTGAATTTTGATAACATAAACAGGGCCTAACAGGCCAATCCTCATTTTTGTGTGTCACCTACTCAGAGCTGGGTAACCTCACTAAATGTCTATCACTAAATAAACCAACCATCACTCAAACTCATTACTTCTCCCACTCACCACTTCTAATCACGACATCGTACTGTTTATTCTAATTCACCATTGCTTTACCTAATCATTGCTTTAAGTCTACCAGTCGTTGCTTGTTCATCACATCCATTACTCAACTCAATCACTATGACATAGCTAACCCAATAATCCCCCCCCCCCACCCCATGTCAATCTATTTAGATCCATTACTCCACTCAATCACCACTACTTAGCTAACCAATAATCCCCCCTCCCCCCTGTGTCAATCTATTCAGATCCAAATCCATTTGTTTACTCAAGCACCATGACTTAGCTAAACCAATAATCCCCAGTGTGTCGCTCTATTCAGATCTATTACTTCACTCAATCACCATGACTAAGCTAAACCAATAATCTCCCCCCTTCTGCAGCAACCGAAAGAAGGTGTATTACCTGTCCATCAGGAGACTTGCAGTGATTATGTATTGCTACTTGTATTCTAGCAGAAGTTGCGTATACTTTCATCGCATTTTGCGGATTTTGCTATCGTACTACAATCTGGATATACGTGTTAGTGCGAGATCAAGTACTCATACTGTTCACAAAGGGGAGTTTGTACTCGTACTGGTACTCCATGTACTCACGCTGTTGTACGCATATTACAACACTGTCCATCATTCATAGAATCATCCAATCAAATAGAGAGGGTATTAAAGTAATCACTGACAGTGCAATACATGCCTGATGTGCAGATGGAAGTGATGGTAAAACTACAAATGTTGGATCATTAGTCAAATGCATATTTCAATGAAAGAGATGCAGGAAGGGGTAAGAAATTATATATAATGGTAAGGGCATGCAGAAATCAGAGGATGGGTGAAAACAGAAGGGATCCCTGTAGAATAAAACATTAATCATTTCTGATGTGTTACGGCAACCTTCATAAGACCATGACACATCTTCCTGGCTTCAGTGCAGTTTCTGTTAGTTGTCAAGTTGTCAGAAACTTCATACATGGTAGAGCTTAATATCTTACTAGCTTTATAACCGTTGATACTATGAAACCATAACCAAATTTATTCCAACCATAAATAACTGATCCATTCAGAAAGGAAAGTGGGATTTGATCAAGTCATGCTTTGGGCCAACAAATTTCTCCGAATTAAAATTTCTAATAATAATAATCTCTAATAATTTTTTATTTTTAAATATTTACTAACGGCAAAAAAAGAAATCTGGCACTTGAAGGAAAGAAAGGAACATACAAGAAAGAACAACTCACCCCCAAAAAATTATTCTAATTATACTAAAAATTATAAATTATAAATTAAAAAATTATACTACAAAAAATTATAGTAGAAGATTGAGATTTCATGATATGCTACAGCCAACAATTCTGCTAGATCAAAAGGTTCTCTCAAAGTAGCTCGTTTCTTTTACAGCATGTGTGTTTCCTTTCATCGAATAAAACTGAATAGAACCTACATCCCAAGTCTTTTCTCATTAATATCATTAGCAGATACATAAAATCTTGCAAACTTCAGTAATCGTTTGACATAAGCAGCATAATTTTGCCTACAGACCTACCACATGAACAGAGCAGATCTCACTACCCTAGTATTAATTTTATGTACGCCAATCAGGGCTGAAGATTTTCTTGTTACTTCCTTATCAAATATTTTAGGCTTACTACCGACTGCTTGCACCATTTTTTACAAGAAAACATTTTTCATAGAGTTGATATGGAACATTATATTGATACTTTGAGGTAATATTTTGAGAAGAAAGGTAAAGTTATAAAACACAACATGTTGCCCTGCTTAAGTTACCGAAAACTTGCTTGTGATGACTAACTTGCGATGACAATATCACATGCATTTCGTCTTTACCTATTAAAACATTGATTCTTAAATATCAAATCGATTCATCATGACTGTACTATCATCTTTCCAAACAAGTATTAAAATTCATTAACATACAAATTAATTGGATCTTTCATAAATTTCACAAATTTCTATTCCCAGAAGATGACCAACCACTCTTTGTGTACTACTCGAGCTCTACACTAACTCAAGTTTCCTTGAATATCACCTTGTCTCAAAAAAAAGAAAAAGATAAAAAAAGGGAGATCATGAAAAAAATCCTCTTACCTTTTTCCCAGCCTCACTTTTGCCAAATGTGACCGTCCCTGTCAAAATCTGGCCCAGACTAGCCCCCTTGGGGAGTTTATCATCTGGTATAGGTGGGATGAAGATGGGTACAGTTGACCCGGCCGCCAGGGTCATGGAGGAGATCTTGTTCTTGCCCGCGATGGCAGCTGCGTGGGTGGAGAAGACGTCTACCGAGAGACTGGAGGAGAGCTTCTGGTCTATTAGGATGACCATCTCCTTTAGCCGTTCCAACATGTCCTTCTTCTCGTGGCGGACTTGAAGCTTCAAGGTGTAGTCCCCTTTGTCCAATTTTAAGGTGTACTGTTATGATCCAAAAAAAATATTAATGATAATTCCCCACACATTTTAGACTATTAACTTATACAGAGTTGGTTAAGATTTGTTTCAACATAAAAAAAATGTCTTTGAGTTTCAAAACCCATAAACAGGATTATTATGGATTTTGGGTAATTTTCAGTCACTTGTCGACCCAGTTTTTACTATCAGCGAGATGAGCAAATGTCATTCACTATTGCAACACCTGACCCAAGTTGACCTCAGCTATTAAACATTTTCATGATTGGGAGAGTTCTCCTCCTTATCCCAGTTGATGCAGTTCATCATCTAAGAAATGTTAGCACTTATTATTGTAGTCTGCCTCACCACTACCAACACCACCACCACCACCACCACCACCACCACCACCACCATCACCATCATCATCATCATCATCATCATCATCAAAGGCATTATAAATTATATATTGTGTTTTATATAACAAAGGATGGAATCCCATTGTTCTGTTTGTCTTCTCTGATTATTTTTGGACTGACCTGATGAGGGTAAGCATCGCCAGCTCCCATGTATTGTTTGTTTCCATCAAACAACATCCACATCTGTGACTCGTACTCGGATTCGTAGAGTAAATCGCTCAGAAGAGGACAGTTTGGCGTTATTTCCGACGTCTTACTCTGCAAGATCAAAGGACGAGATTCCTCAGGACGGGGCAAGATATGAATGTATTCGAGGAATAAAATACGTTGCTTCTTTAACGTGAGTAATTTCATCGTTAAAGAACGGGTCAATACCAATCTAATTTTTTTTGGGATAAGCGAGTAAGGATTAAAAGATGGCAACGACTGTCTTATGCAACTCTATATCTTGACCAATTTCTAGCTAGAAATAAATTGCATTTTTTTTCTAGTAGATTTCTGGTTACCTTACAGCCCATGGATAAATACCTGATTTCAAGCTAGAAGAGAAGGAAGTTTAATGTTCACAAACAGACTACAAAATTCATTATGGCAAAAGCAACACAAACTCTTTGGTAAATTTTTTTCTCTAGTAGATTTCTGGTTACCTTACAGCCCATGGACACATACCTGATTTCAAGCTCAACAAAAAAAAGTCAGTTTAATGTTCACATGCAGAGTACAAAATTTATTATGGCAAAAGCGACACAAACTCTTTGGTAGATTTTTTCTCTAGTACATTACAGTTACATTTACAGCCTGTGGATACATACCTGATGAAAGTTATAAGTAAGTACTAGTTCGTAGACCTGCCTGTTGTTGGGAAACACATCTCTTGATCCAAGAGGTCTGATCTTATGCTCCGATGGCCTGAGCAGTGACAAAATACAGATACACATTTCAGGTCATCATAAACAAGAATGGTTACATTTTCATCTGTGTAGGCTAGGAGTTTTCTATACAGGATAGGTGTAAATAATGCAAAATATTTCTAATGTGTTTAAACATTTCGCTTTTCTTTGTATAACCTGAAACAAAAATATCCACCGGGTTACCAGTTGTTATTACTGAAAAAGGTGACTAAAAAACAAAAAAATCAAAAACAAATGTGAATGAAGAAAGTAAATACACTCAATTTGGCAAAATTGAAGTATTTAAAAAGTTTTAATTGCGGAACAGTAGTAACAGGATTGTGAAGTAGTTATTGTGGAAAACATTGTACTTTCCTTGAAAAAGTAGCTTTTTTTTTGAAGATCTTTAGATACCTTCTTCCCTCTCCAGGTTAAGACATAATACAATTAAATTGAAAAATCCAGTCAAATGTCATTAAATCATTCAAAATGCCAAACAAAAATATTATAATTATAACAACAATAACAATAATAAAATATCAGGCAGTATTGGCAAAAATTGAGGTTAGAGGACTTTGGAAATGGGGAATGGGAGTTGAGGGGACTGAATCCCGGAAAAGGAATAATCCCACAAAAAGGAGAACAGTTTGTGTCCTCCAGGGTGTAGATAGAAAGTTATTTAATTTTGAAAGAGGTTGATAACAAACCTGAGAGGTTGCACACAATTCTTGATGGATATAGATGGAGACAGCTCTTCTATCCCTAAGGTGGATCTGACATCAATTCTGTTAACTCCTAGAGCAGCATGCTGTTGAGGGATAAACAAGGGAAATTTGTTACCTAAAAAAAATCTGGTTGCATTTGTGGCTGAATTTCTTTAATTCTTTATTTTATTTAGTTTAAGCTCTTTATTTGTTTTTTATCATTAGATACTGTTGAATGAAGACTTTTTACTTGGTGTACAGAGAGATGGTTAAGATCTTGCGAAATTCTCCTGCATTTAAAAAAAATTCAGCACTCAACCGTAACCTACCACTTTTTTCATTGCAGAGCTACTTAGCCTAGCCTACTTTACACAGAAGTACTGGGGCTAAAGTTATCAGTGACATGAGCTGTTGGGGCTAGCTACTAGCTAATTTTTACGTTTAAGTAGGAAAAGCTGCAAAGACCTTCGAAACATTTCTCAACACGTGAATGTGAAATCTTCAACTCACTGTATCCAAATTTCTTTCTTTTATTTCACTTCTTCCAGCACATCACAAACGCTTTACCTTAGATCTTAAATTTTTTGTTGTTGGATAGGAACTGTGTAGCCATGAAGCCGTCACGCATTATTAATAACCACTTAACTCAGCTACTCCTAATTAGTGTAATATCATCAAACCATTTCTTCCAATACATATTTTTTGTGTTCTACATATATTATTGACGACTCATTAATTATCAATTATTGATGATCTAACTTTTGATATTTGTGATGAGCAATCATCTCCGTATCCCTACTCACCCAGCCCCTTCCTTTAAACATGTGGGTTTTTTTCAAAAAGTTTCCCTCTGGTATTGTTAGTTTTTCTACTCAGATAATATTTGTTAGACATTCACATGTTAAGAATTCTTATTCAGACCGAAAGACTTTCCGAACCATATCTGTCAAAGCCTCTGTTTGAAATTACAAAGATCATGAAGGTTCATAGAATATGGCTGTCATCACCTAATGATGATGTCACCTAATAAATATTCAATAGAGGTGAAACTCCGCCCACGACAATACATCATCAGAAGAAGCTTACCAATTGAATATTGGACTGGCTGGGTTTTAGACCGTGGAAGGTCATGGTGACACTGACATATGAAACAGCGAGGCTGGCCCACCACTGCGCTACCGCAACCTCCAGAGTGGTACCGGAGATGACGGCAAACGGTGGGTAGACCACGGAACCCTCGGGAGGTATCGTGAGGAACTTGTAATGTTCGTGTTTACGGTAGGCACTCTGGGGTTGTATCTGTACTGCATGGACGACAAACTTGGAGGGGCAGTCTCCATCACGGGAGTTGACTGTAATTTCTGCAATGTTGAATTTATAAGAGCCAAAAAATAATAATAATTGGAATGATATAATGAACAAAAAATGCAACATGGGTTTAAATTAAGCAGCCATTCAAACATGGGATTCTGTGTGGTAAACTCAGGCTATGTTATGCCAGCACATGCATGTATCAATTGTATAGATACTGTTGCCAGGATAAGAATAAAGAGCAATTCCTCTTAAATTTTTTCATCTTTTTCAAGCATTGACTGCTGTTTCAGTCACTTTGATTTGTGAACATCATCATAAATGTAGGAAAGATTAAGATGCCAAGAAATTTTTTTTTCATTCTTGTTTGCTTATCGAGAAATTGGAGATGGACAACAACAAAGACTTCAGGGGATAAAAAATTTGAAAAAATGACCAATATTGTTTAGTTTGTTATATCTTACTCACATACTGCAGAAAACAAGACATGTCATTTGGAAAATGTGTGAACCAATCACTGAAGTTTGCCTTGAAATTTCAGATCGGTACTGTGTTGAAAATAAGATGCTTCAGCAACCTGCAGTCGGGCTGTTTGGACAAACTCTTTTCTGCAGTGCAGTTTAATGCAATAGTCACTGCTGGTCTGCAGAGATAACCACTTTTGCTTGATTTTGATTCAGCCTAGCTGCAGTGAATTTTGCAGCACCTGCAGCAAATTCTTTTTGACATGGTGACAAACCTTAAAGAAAATTTGGTTTAAATCAAACTATTTCTCATGTGACCTTTCCAAAGAAATCAAAACCTGCTTATCCACTACAGAGCCTGTGCAAGAGAATGTGTAAAAGTAAGTGGGCCCACTTACTTTTACACACTTTTCCAAAGAGTTAGAAAAAAGTTTAAAAAGTTATTCAGCTTGTTTAGCAACCAATATGACCATGTTTTCATTTCATTTCATTTATTCGTTTCCACATTCAAAATATTAGTAATTCTTCATTGCCATGAAAAGAGCTGAAACCAGAGCGATGTGTAATCAATTTCAATATTACACTGTTACTTGGTTTGATAATAAAAATAGCTTGAACTTACCAACCCAAGTGGCACCATGTGGAACCTGTACAAAATGCCTTTGTATATGACCCGCCTTAAATTCCCTGACCTCGCTCTTGTATGTGAAGCAGTCAGCACCGCTGATCTGGTGTGGTTTGATGACTGTTATAGGTAACCTGAACAGAGGGCCTTTCTCAGGCTTCTCAATATCGTAGCCACATATCTGTAGAAACGATAAAAAAAGAACGTAAACAGAGCAAAGCAATATTTGGCTAAGACGGGTCAGAACATGTCAGCAGGGTTCGCCCCTAGGGCCAGAAAGTTGTGGGGACTTGGATGTCCCAAAGACTATCTAAGCTAATGTTGGGACTTTATGAAAATCCAGAGAAAAAAAATTCCGGTATAGGCTCCAATTTGCGTATGCTACAGTGTGTTAGGATAATAGTTAGAAATTCCCGGAAAAAGCTCATGCCTGTTTCAACTGGGATGGAAAGATCGTGTGGAGCCGGAACCAAATTTCATAATCGGGAAAAAGCCGAAATTCCGGCTATTGCCGGAATTCTGGCATCCCTGAACATGTGACCTCAGAAATAGTTTCTGCACTCTACCAACGTAGTGATCCATCCCTTAGTTTGTGGCTATCCATATATAGCCATGTCTTAGCTGTAGGGTGGGGTTTGGGGTGGGGGGCTGAGACAGACGAAAAGAAACAAAAGTGTCATTCATCACAATGTTGCTAAACAATGAAGATGTGAAAATAAAAGGTTAGATTAAAAAACCAGGAATCCTCAACTGTGACTTATATCGTAGCTATTGACTGAATCATGCATGAATTAAACCATTTACAACATTAGACCAACCAGTAAACGTTGTTTTTAAAATGAGTAAAAGTAAGAGGGCCTGACATTTCGATCCTAGCAGGATCATCGTCAGAGCCTCTGAAGAAGATCCTGCTAGGATCGAAACGTCAGGCCCTCTTACTTTTACACATCCTCCTACACAGGCCTTTAAGTGGAGAAGCAGTTTGCAAACAGGTTTGCTTTATTTTGTTTGTAAAATGAAGAAGATTAATCAAATATAAGGGCTAGCTTCTAGAACGGGAATGTACAATTTGTACAATCTTTGTTGGCAATGTGACACACAATTACGACGACCACTGGTAGCAATTACTCCAAGCACATTCAGTCATTATTATTAGGTCTTCTCACAGTGTATAGTTTACCCATTCCACAAAATGGACATTTACCACTTCTTATTTGTCAGAGGTTGTTCTGTGACCAAACAGTATATTAGTAACTGAGGCATGACATCGTAAACTGTTATCGTTAATGAATGCTAGATTAAGACCAGGTGTCAGTAAATCTCCTTATGCATGTACAGGAACGCTTTCACCATTTCATGTTGATTTTAGGGCAGGAAATTGTCTAGTGCTACATATCAACAATATCAACAATATCAACAATTACTAACGAAGGATGCTCAACAATGTCTGGAGCCTCTGGTTTCTGTTTATATTTGCAATCCGTCCGTGCACAATTAAAATAAATAGCAAAACCGAACCTGCGTCCTGAGAAGACGAGGGGAATAATTACCTGTGTGTAATGCACTCCTTCACGCAGACCTCTGGGATCTAGTTTCACAGTAATACACCTAGAGCTGTTCATTAATTCAAGGTGAGTTGGGCAGGACACCCAGGATACATCACACACCAGATTAATATGTAAGTTAAAAGAAATCTTCTCGTTAGGATCTGTGAATAAAGGGGGAAAAAACACACGTTTCTCATAATGATGGTCAGAATACCTAAGGTCCACACATTGCAAATCCAAAAATAAACAGACAGATAGATATTGTTGAATTTGGCAACTTCTTTGAAGTTACTAATTTAATATTTATTCAACAGAAAGAGAATGTTCTTAACAGGTAACTTTGCAAATTCAGGTATTTCCTCACAAAGATCTCAACATTTGGTTCACATTTATAACCACTGGCTAATGTTACTCTACATTTGTTAATATTTCCATTGCTGCCAAAACAAACATTATACACAATGTGTTTGGAATCACTATTATAGTCTAACTTTTTTCTAGTTTAAACTGCATTTTTTTGTATTTTGTGAAACTTTTACGATATGTAAGAAATCATAATCGAGTTTGTGAGAAGGGAAAGCAGACAATGTTCTGTGTTTTTCTCCAACTTTATGAGACCTGTACAATTCAGTTTGAACATGACTTGATTTTGAAGGAAGGAAATGAAATTTCAGTTATGATTTTCAATTAAAGCCTTGTAGACAATCATATTTATTCCAGTCCTAGTCCAGAGTTAGTACATATCCATTATCACTTTCAAATTTTACTTTTGAAAAGAAGGTCTTGAAGAGGCAAATGTTTTGGTACCGAATGTTATGCTTTTTCATTTACATACTTTTTGTAAAAATGTTACAAAAATAAATAAATACATAAATTAATAAAATAATAAATAAATAAATAAGAGAAGAGTTTTTAAGTTTTCTTTCTTGATGAGAGTAACATCTCAGAATTTGCAGAACCTTTCAGACTCAGAGATGAATCAACATGGTTAAACATGTTTCAAGTAATTTGGACCTGAAACTCACCTGTGTTTTCGGCAAATATAGGTTCTATATTGACATTTTTCTCGTGTGGTTTGCTAAGCTGTGCATAGTCTCGTAGATAGATGCCTCGGTTGCCGTCCGTGCTGACCTTAAATCGTAGATTCTTGGCTGGACAGTCCCAGTGCTCTGTGAGGTACTCGTATGCTTTGTGAATCTGTCACATTGAGAGATTAAACAACAGCAACAATTAGAAATAAAAACCACCTTGTGCGTACAACTTACGCCTCAACTCCTTTCCTCACCCTGTCATCTTACTTCTTGAATTTCACATCCTTTTGTTTCCATTTCTCTGTCCGTTGCAATGCTGCTTTTGTCTTACCAGCTAGGTAACAAACAACAAGGTTTTCTGGTATTTTTTTGGTCACAAGTCTTCTGTCCCTATATCTGGTATCTCTCTGTTTCACCAACTACTCAAGTGTTCAGTTATCCATCTATCACATACTATCAATGTTAAAGAAGTTGATTGTGTATAGTGTCGAGTATAAAGTGCATAGTCGAGTATATTGTGTATAATAAAGGTCTGTATAGTATTTACTATGTATAGTATATACTATACATATATATATAGTATATATATAGTGTATAGTATATATATATGTATAGTATATAGTGAATAGTCCAGTATATAGTATATAGTATAGATCTGTAGAGTATAAACTATGTATAGTATATACTTTATATATATATATAGTGTATAGTATATATATATGTATAGTATATAGTGTATAGTCGAGTATATAGAGTCAAGTGTTAACTCAATGGTTAACGCCGGTGCCTTGCAATCATAAGGTCCCCCGTTCGAGTCACTCCAAGATTAATGTATGTCCTCCAGTTACAGAATTGTTGACAATTGACAATTTATAATCATGGACGTTAAATATGAATGTAAGAGTCTGACTTCGGTCAGCTTGCGGCTTTGATAAGTCAACGAGGCTTCTTTGCAAGTTCCTGCTCGCAGGAGGATCTAAAATACATACATACATACATACATATTAACAGATCTAACCCATGGGTGATTCTCTTTCACCTACCATTGACTTGTTCATTAATCCATCCGTCCCACATCATGACTGTCAGTGATACAAATTACAATTTCTAAAATGCTGAACTGTTAAACCATTTAACATTCTATTAATATATATATACATACATTGATAAGGTCATTATACTTGTCATCTATTTTTATCTATTTTTGTCTAATTTGGCAAAGAAATGTCACCTGGATTAATCCATGGCCTTGTCCATGTGGTTCGATCTGATCAAGGTAGAGGGCGGTATTCTCCAGCGCTCTTCTGATGCTGTACGGTGTGTATGGAAGCCCATTAGCTTTAAGACCTGATAGGACCAAGGCTGTTGAGTAGAATGATAAATATCAGTTTTCATAAGTTCATTTATTCTCAAAAAAATAAAATCAGTGCACAAGAAGAGGAGAAAGCAAGGAAACTTGAGAAAGGCTGAACCACATTGTGTGTGCAGCAGTTTGGATATATATTACGAAGACTATTATATTTACCTATGCCACCACAAGCATTCGGTGACGACATGGAGGTACCGTTCATAAGCTGTGACCCTTTCAAGGTCCAGTTTGGTACTGAGGTAATAGCCCCACCGGGAGCTGTGATACTGACACCTAAAGCACCATCGACTCTGTGAAATTAAAAGTAGAAGGAAAAGGTTCTAAATGTTAGTGACATGATAAATCTAATTAAGTCAAAAAACCTGAACTGCTAATTAATGGAAGACATCATGAAGGCAATGTTACACTTCACACATTTCGATTAAGCCAAGCACCTTCTTGGGCACGAGGTAGCTATGAATTTACAGTCAAACCATTTTGAACCAACAAAAAGGGTACTACCTTTGAGCCTGTGGGGCCAGAGCCTGAACTGTTAATATGGTCTTTTATGAGCAAATGAATGATGGAAATCTACTGGGAAATTATAAATAAATTTTAAAAAGAGCGGGAAAACTTCTCTCTTGCCACTTTCTTGGTTGTAATGAATGAAATTGGGGTGTGATACAGGGTCATATGATGTGCGAGGCACTGTGGTCTCTGACTGGCACCCCCAGTAAAGATATGACTATGTGAGGCTATCCACCAATCTAAAGTGCTGGATAGCTCAGTTGGTGCAGCAAAGGTCGCTTGTTCAAATCCCGTTCTCCGTAGTCCTTGAGATATACTAATTGCATATTGTTAACATCACATCTGATCCACTAGTAAACCTCTAATTGACTCAATTGGTCAACTTCCCAGCTAACCCATTTCTGAACATGGACCAAACGTTGCAGAGAGGATGGGTTGGTAACTTACGTTGGGCCTCTGGATGACCAGGTGTATTGCATTCCCGGCAACTTTTCTCTGAGAGAATACTCAGCTGTCATCATTTCAGGAGATACATATGCACCGACCCCTACGGAGTAAAATTGATAAAAAATTACTTGGATGTGCTTGATAAAACAGATATCGTTTCCCACGAGATTCACTCAAGTTTAAATTTTTGTTCTTATCCATGAAGATACAATTAGCTAGTTATTAGCCTCAACAGTTTATGTCAGTAACAACTGCAGCCCCCATTCTTATATTTCCAAAAAAAATATTTTTAAAAGAAGCTAGGTGCATATTTATTTATATGACAACATGATGGGTCAAAGTAACAGATTTGATGGAAATATCGTTTATTGTGACATTAATGAAACAAACTAACACAAACTATTGTACTATCTAGTGGCAGACATTACAAACACAACCCCAGCTGTGCTAATATTAAATCAATTGTAATTTTGAAGTGGCCAGTTGTGAGGATGAGTTGGGGAGCGGTAACAGGAATAAAATGCAAACTTTATTAATTGCTGTTTTTGTTTCCTGGGTTGCAGATGAAGTGGTATTAACTTATATCACCTCTTTTATTATACTTCTACATGCATGTCACCATGGTAACAGTAACAAACTTGTCGAATATGATAACCATTGTCTGACCTATGACACTACTAGTGGTGCCTCCTGGACAGCCGACGGTGGAAAGACCAGGGCCATTGTTGCCGGCCGATGAGACGTAGATGATGTTGTACTTATTGACAGCCTCTGAGACAATACTGCATACTCTCCTGTGGGAAGATAGAACGGAATAGGGTAAAGTAAAACAACAACTTTAGCATCTGTAAGGCATCCCAGTTAAAAGCTGTCATCGGTGGCCTCCCTCATACCATCATGTCACAGTGGTAGATTGTCTTTTAGCTTTGACAGGTATACCGATTAAAAGCTATCATTAAAGGCCTCTCAGTTCGATATGGTATAGTTTTTAGCTTTTGTAGCTTGTAAGTTATCAACTCTACTGAAAAGATATCATCAAAGTTCTCCCTTACTCCAGCAAGGTACAAGGTTGACATGAGTAGCTCTGTAAGGTACTAAATCCTTAAAGTTATCATCAATGGCTTCCCTCACTCCATTAAGATACAATGTTAGCTTTAGTATCTCTGTAAGGTATCAACTCCACAAGGCTATCATCAAATGTCTCCCCTATCTCCATCATGGTCCAATGTTGACTATTGCAGCTTTGTAAAGGTATCCCAGCATAGCAATCATCAGCAGCCTTACTCACTCCATCATTGCATGATATTTAGCTTTGGTAAACTTTGTACAGTACCCCAGTCAAATGTTATCATCCATGGCCTTCCTTAATCCATCATAGCACAATCATTAGCTTTGGTAACTTTTGTACAATACCCCAGTCAATTGTTATCATCAATGGCCTTCCTTAATCCATCATAGCACAATCAAATAAAGGAGTTTACCCCTGATCAACCTCGCAAGAGGTCCTACGGGGGATAATATATTACTTTTGTAGAATAGACACTTTTTTTTTTTTTTCTAGGGAAAGTTGTCTATTATTCAATCAGGGAGATGCTGAGAAGTGAAGTATTGTTCAATTAACATTGTAAAGAAGCCATAAATAAACAGGAGGTCGGAACTGAAGAGCCAATTAGGTAGGGATTACTAAGGGGGAGGAATTTCTAAGTAGGTGGGAATTTAAGACAGAGCGGGTCGGAAGTGGTTGCTACTTAGTTGGAGTTTTTGAATTGTACTTAGTGTATAAGTACACCTGGAATTTGGAGGCTAGACCCACTTAGGAAATGGATTTCCTACTTTCTATAGGGATGGGGCTTTAAAGCAGCATTTTGCGTCCTTTTCTATGATTTTTCTCAACCTCACTGACTCCACTATGCCATAACGACATACATAACTAGCTTATCTATTTAAATCTTACTTCAAATGGTGGCATGAAAGTCGAAAAATTTGCAACTTGCAACTTGTTTTTCTCCAAGATATTTTCCGTTGGGATCCCAATAAACCTCGCCCATAATATGAATATTGAAACACTACGAACGTCATTGACCAATAGGCCTACGTAATACAACACCATTCTTGATTTATGTACAGTCTATATGGCAGTTGTACCCACTGATCTATACACTAACAGATCAGTGAGTTGTACCAGGGAGTTCCATAACAACTCCCTGGTTGTACCAACGCAAAGTCTTGAATCTATTTTTAGCAACGGCTCATAACTAAACCTGCATCTCTGATTGGTTGAATTCAAACTAGTGGGTGTGGGAAAACTGTACGCGATTAATTTTAACCGTGGAACTTGTTGTGGACACTTTTCACATTATCTGCAAATATCCTTAATTACTCGCCAATTAACGTTGTTGGCAGGGAGAAACTTGGCTAATATCTTAGTTTGCTGTTTTGTGATTGATATATGTAAAAAACTCGATGGACATGTCAAAAAAGTAGAAAACGGCGACCAAACGCAAAATGCTGCTTTAAGTAAGAAGTTTGAATACAGAGATGTGGTGATTATATCGGAAGTAAGTTAATGCTACATTGTGTTTCAATAGGAGTTTATTGATCAATGGATCATTCTCTAAGTTGTTTTTGTATAGTTTGGTATTAAATAGTAGGGTGAAGAAGGATTTTGTGTTTCCTGCGAGGAGAACTTGAGAGGTACCTATATAAGAAGGGATTTTTAGGGCAAGGCGATAAGCTGTGGTGTGGATTCTATTTAAAATTTGTTTATTGGAGTTTGAAATGGTAAGCAAGGAGATGCTTCCGTAACTGAGAATTGGTTTTATTTTGGATTTGTAGATTTGGATAGTGGTTTTCGCAGGGAAATTATATTTGTGTGAGAGGATTTGGATGTATTTAAGGCGGGACCAGCAACGTCCTGCAGTTCTATTGCAGTGTAGGTTAAAGGATAATTTATTAGCGAAAGTGATACCGAGGAAGGTTGCATTGGGAGAGGCGGTGATTGGAGTGTTAAAAAGATTTATTTTGGAAATATGGTTACGGTATTTTGAGTTTTGAAAGGAGAAATTGACTAAGGTGGATTTTGAGGGGTTTATTTTAACTCTCCACATTGAGCACCAGTTTTCGAGATGTGTAATTGCTTTTTTGAGATTTAATTCGGTTATATGAATATTTTTACTGGTGCTCCAGATGGCTATATCGTCAGCGTACTGACTATAGTTGCAATTTGAAAGAGGGGGGATGTTTAGATCATTTACAAAAAGGGTGT
>JAIPMN010001298.1:0-10181 GCA_020650975.1 Apostichopus californicus | reverse complement strand
TGAGGAGTGGATCCCACCTTTTCCTATAAGAGTAACCCCCCCCCCCCTCTCATGTCCCTTTTAATATCCTGTATGCGCACCTGTCATGCCCTCATGAAAATCTGGAATTGTAATAAAGTTTTAACCCGAAAGGAATTCTCATCTCTTCTCGTGGATAGTAGTGTTATGTTTATATCTGAAGATACACAACAACGATTGCAGACTTTAACTTTACTGTAGCAATACTCATGTTGAATTATCATGACAAACAATTGTTCAAGTCAATGGCTGAAGGCTGTTATTGAAATAAATTAGTCATGTGTACATTCTTGGGCATTTTTGAACGGATTACCAACAACGCTGTGCCGCCTGACCAGTACGTTCGTTTGAGTTGTAAAAGTTCCGTACTTATGGTTTAAATTGAGATAAATCATTATGAAAGACATTCTCAGGAGATGGGGAGGGGAGGGGGGGGGGATTGGGCAGAGTCTACAACTACAGGGCGAGGGTCAATGAAGGCTTCATTAAGATATGGAGGGGCTTGAAAAAATTATAGGTATATAAGTAAACATTGAGAGCAAAAAGATGATGCCTCCTCTGCAATACCCACCAAAAACTGTTAAGTTTATAGCCGTATGATAAACACATGTTTTACGTTAACTATCACGATATATAAATTGGCAAAGGTTTGGTTAAAATTACATTAATTGTACAACAACATATATTGCTGGTTCCGCTAGCGTTATTGACAAACAAAATAGAGAGAAATTCTCAAACTTAACTTACAGTCCAACCCCCTCCATCAATCGAGTTGTTACAATATACACGGAAAGGTTCTAGGGCATCGTCTGGCTGAATAAGATAAACTCCAGACTTGAAAGTAGAACATCTTGATGAGAACCTCATGAGATAGTCACGGACTTCAGAACAATCTCTCGGGTACTCGCTTCCTGGCACATGAGAATTGATGTGATTGCGTAAGCTGATCAAAGACTGAAGTGTGTAATTCACAAATAATCTTTGTTTATTAACATTATTGAGTGAAATTCGACGTAAATATTCCACGGATTTTATATTCAGTTTTTACTTTTTATAGTGTATCTAATATATATATACTATTCATGAGGTTTTAATCTATCTTCGTGTCGCCTGGTTTTTCTACCTCTTCGAAAATTGAAAACACAATCTTTACAAACACTATACTACCATAGTTTGAATTATTAATATTCACCATGTTAACATGTGGTAAAATAGCTTCAAATAGGTTATATGTTGACTCAAATGCCTACCACATTAAAAGACACAAAGGGCACAAAAGACAACCTTTTTTTCCCGAATTCTTAGTTAGTTTCTGAATACCGGTATAATGCACAAGCTGTCTTCATAGTTTTGTTGCATTACAGTGTTCAAAAATTTCATATACTGTGTCACCGGGTAGATTTGATTGAATTTTGGAACATTAAATCACCCTTGTTTTTATACAAATGATTGTTTGATTTTCTTTTAAAAACAACTGCTTCGATAGTGGTAACGGTCCTAGCACCACCCACTCACCCTATACATCCCAAATGTCTTTCCCACTCGTAATCAATATGTGTTGACTCTGTTTAGTATACGATCCAAACATTGACCATGGATCTCGATTTCAATTCATCTAAACTTTCTTCGAGTCCACAATTACTAACTTTTCAAAATCTCTGTGTAGCCAAAATTATATGTTTGTTGTAAGTCGATGGATCGCTTATGTTGCTACAACTTTCAAATGAAGTAACCATAATTACACGAGGGTATACAATGTAAAATTCTCATTAAATATTAGCTACTGTAATCTTGGTCTGGTGGTTGTTAGGAATGAAAAACGTTTATGACTTAATTAGAAACAAAAGCTGACATCTCATGTACATATTCTACGCACGAGGGAAGAACATGATTTTCTGATTCATTTCTCGTTTTCGGTAATGGGATGTTATCAAAAAAAAAAACCCATAATAACCAATAAAATACTTAATGCAGATTTAATCGCAACACTTACCAGTACTGACAGTAAGATCCCCTTCTTCATCCATTTCCACATTTCTCTATATGCATGGAATTCAACAGTGAAAAAAACTAATATTAATCAAAAATGTTTGTCAGTAAATGTTACTTTCCAAAAATATAATCAAAATATGTTCGGCGTCTAGTCATATGTGTTTTTTTAATATCAGCCAAACGAAAGCTTCTCTCTAATGGCATGGTGATTATACTTTATAACTTATAATTTTTAAGACAATTTCTGATGTTTCGTAGGATAGTTTAGATAGTCGGGCCGAGAATTACTCAGAAAAAGATTGTAATTTAATCAAAGTAACCATTCTTCTGCATTTTGTTCTATCAAGCAAAGGTTAATAAGGGATCACAAAAGAATTTCATTCGAACCTTTAATCGCCGAGACAGTTTTTAAATTAATATCAATCACAAGTTGTCAGAACTTGCGTTATCATGGATCTGTCAGCCAATTGGGTTGTATTAACAGCTTTTAACTCTTAGCTATAGAATACGCCCATCACCTCCTACTCCCTATTCCGTTCCTCTGCCCTCCCTATTTACTCCTTCTCGCCCCCATATCCCCTCTTTTCCTTGAAACACAATTTAGTAACTTGTTTTTCGCCCTTAAAGACTTTGACTTACCCTTTGCTGCTGGCACTCGCAACTAGCATTATGAATCAGCAAAATGCCCAAAACGTAAACGAAAACTCGATGAAACGCCATGATTGTAGTCAGCTTTCTTCTAGCAATCCAAATGCTATAGGGATTCTGAGAGCATCGAATTTAAATACCGTAGCTTTAATTGTAGGGATTACTTTTAATGTTGTGCTGTCCTCGCGCTAAAACTTAGGGCGCTATACAGCCAGACAACTATTTCCCCACAAACCCCCAAAACAAAGATAAAACGTGACAAGATCATGGACGTTTGCCAGCAGTTTAATTCAAGTAAATGTTGGTTAATGAGTGAGTGGATGGTAAAACTGAAAGAAACAAAGGGAAAACTATGTCTAAATAACAAGGTTAGAATAATAAACATGTTATAAAAACAAGGCTAGGTAACATATGCCACAAGGAGGTGACATACCTGACTACAGATAACCTGTGCTGAACAAGACGAACAAGGCTGTGAAATTAACATAGGCAAGGTAAATAAGTACTGACTGACCACTTGTGGTTATCCGAAAACTGTCCACTATATATACTTTAATGACAACGTAGGGAACACATTATATGTAACTGTGTAAAATTGAGTAAACAAAGGTCTAAACTTAACTCCATTTAACCAAAATCTTACCTACACATACCCTGTACGCACATCATGCAAATATAACAATGATAACATAACACGTAATTGGAAGCCCAAGGGTAAAATAAACATACTGAATGAGTTGTGAAGGTAATAGAATTCCCAAGCATAGATGTGAAGTACACGCAATATAATAGATACCAAAAATTACTACAATAAACAACCTAGCATGACTGCAACAAAAAAACCAGGTAACGTGTGAGCCCAAGTACGCATAGATCCCACGAACCGTAACAATGTAATACTGGAACGTAGCCCCATTGGTATACGGTAATACATAAAATGGTGGATAGAAAACATTAGGGCACCTCACAAATCACAGCAAAAACTGGCCAATAATAACTATGATTGACATTTTTGTAATCCTAAATAGCAGTGAAGTATACAAAAAATACGGCCTGACTTTAGAATCCGTACCATATGAATGTGAAAGCTTACTTCGAATCGGCAGAAGAACAACTGTATAATCTGTATAATCCGGCTGAACTAGTGTGCCCGCATCGGCTTGGTTTCTGTCAATAGCGGCCTCCCAAATCAATAGAATAACAGTCAGTGAATAGGTGCGTCGCGTGAATGATTCGCTTGAATGAATTAAAAGGGTAGAGTTCCAAATGAATATAAATGAGCCAGAGACTAACAGTCAGTGAATAGGTGCGTCGTGTGAATGATTCGCTTGAAGGAATTAAAGGGGTAGAGTTCCAAATGAATATAAATGAGCCAAGAGTTCCAAATGAATATAAATGAGCCAGAGACTAACAGTCAGTGAATAGGTGCGTCGTGTGAATGATTCGCTTGAAGGAATTAAAGGGGTAGAGTTCCAAATGAATATAAATGAGCCAAGAGTTCCAAATGAATATAAATGAGCAAAATTAATTAAAGGGTTCCTAAACGGGCTTCTGAACAGACGGACTGTGCCACGTGCTATTGTAAACTGAAGAAACGGAATACAGGAACTGAATGAAATGGTCCTGACCTTCTTGCTTTACTTTCGAACGCCACAAATGTTCTGCCAAGTAGCCATTCATATGTGAATGTTTCGTTCCATATGCTGGTAAACTTTTTTTGGCGTGCAGCCATTCATTCTCAATGTGGTTCATACAGGCTCCTGTTTCTGCGTTGACGAATTCAACAGAATGATTGACCTTCAGATGAGTATACCCCTCTTTACTCAGGCAATCATAGGCCTTCCAGCAGTCGCTGTGGATGATTGAACCTGGCCTTATCCATTTTTATATGAGTGTAAGAAGGGTGGTCTCATCTCTTTTCTCGACGGGCACCATAAACATTTTGCCCCTGTCTTCCACCTCTCTGCCTCCAAAAACCCACTGTCCGTCTTGGATTCTTCCCCTATTATACTTTCGTCGATCTCTACATGGATGCTGCTTCCACCTATCTGTGAACTGGTGCTCATTGCTACGGCTTCGCAGACCTCTCTGGCAAAATAAGACCAGTCCACACATGTTGCCGAAGAAAACCCCAGCTCGTGCTCCAGGAAATCCTGGGGTACTTTGCGACTCCACCAGTACGTGAATTGGAGGAGCTCTTTAATGGTGAGGTTCGCCTTCTCGAACCAGGAGTTTTTCCTTACGGACATGGTGCATTGGTGCACGATTGGTTTACTGGAACGACATCTCCATCTATGTACGTGAAGAGAGATATTAACATAATTAAATAGAGGTTAGGAAGAAGGTCTATAGGGGGCAAAGAATAGGGTTAGGGTTAGGGGTTAGGAATTAGGGTTAGGAATTAGGGAATAGGTTAGGGGTTAGGAATTAGGGTTAGGAATTAGGGAATAGGGTTAGGGGTTAGGAAGTAGGGGTAGGAAGTAGGGAATAGGGTTAGGAGATAGAAGAACGGGCCTGACTTTAGAATCCTTACCATATGAATGTGAAAGCTTACTTCGAATCGGCAGAAGAACAACTGTATAATCTGTATAATCCGGCTGAACTAGTGTGCCCGCATCGGCTTGGTTTCTGTCAATAGCGGCCTCCCAAATCAATAGAATAACAGTCGGTACCAAAAAATACTCACAGACTATCACACTCCAAAGTTAGTAAAAAATTAGTAAGATTAAGGTTAAATGATCACATCTAAAACCAAGCGATGCTTCTGAGATGTAAAACGTGTTGAATTGTAAACAATCTTCACACCGGTTGTAAACAAAACGATTACTGAGCAGCGTTACCAGCGGCAAATGCCCAAAAAACGCTAGATTTGCAAAAGTAAAACCCCAGAAAACGCTAGATATAGATTTTCATGAACATATGTAATGTAGCCTATTATCTTCCATCACAAGTTGCACATATTCATATGATAGACAGTTTTATGATTATTTTAACAAATTTCAAGTCATATTGACTGAGAATCATAACAAAACAACTGTAGAATCAACAATACAACTAATTCAGACGAAATTTTAACTGCAAGAAACGATTCTCGTCTCAATCCGCGGTAAGGCTGTGTACGTAGTGTGTACATAAACTCACACAATAGCCCACAGTTCCGCTCCTCACGTTTACTACACACGTTTACTGCACACGTGCGCCTCAGCTGTTCGTTCTTTCTACATTATTCATAATTAATATATCGACCGCAAAAACTTTGTGTAAAAGTAACATATAAATAGGTTCAGTATGTTGCCAAGCGGTAATTTCACCTCGAATGTTTTGGATACGTGCAATTTTTTTTTGTGAACCATCAATTTCGGGCAAACTACGCTAGATTTGGCCAATTTTGCAAAAAAACGTACGCTAGAACACCAGAAAAGTCTAAAAACGCTAAATCTAGTGTAAAAACGCTAACGCTGGTAACATTGTTTCTGAGTTAGTCGAAAGGAAAAAAGTGGCGCTATACTAAAAAGTAATATAAATAGAATTAAAATAAAAAACACAACAAATGTCTTTAACAGAGAACTGTCTTTCTATGAAAATGGTATCATATCTATTGATTGCAGTAAAACTGCTGACCTGTTTAAACGAAACATTTAAAAAAAAAAACAAGGAATGACAGGAAATTACGCGCGGACGGATTAGTTGTAATAGAGAGAGTTGAAGGACTTATACTACACAACTCTGTTAGTGGTCGAATACAGACAAAGAGAGGGCGCCACGCAGATAAGTTGGTACAGTAATTTTAATCTGACAGCAGAGCATTTCAGTAATTAGCTAAAAACAGCAGATAATATTAAAACCTGGCAAAGAAAGAAGGGGAAATATTGGGCATCTTATCCATTATTCAATCTGTGTTACAATTGTATTAAGATGAGTGACTAGGAGAGATTTATATTTCAGGTTGTAATTCACGAAAATAATATCAATTTACCAATAGTGTTGCCTGAGTGATATATGGTACGTACGAGTGAGGGAGGGAGTGACATGAATTATTTGTGGGATCCATCTTCTCTACCACTGGCCACAAATGTGACGTTAATGGGAATAAAACAATGTTTTGCTACAAAAAAAAAATTTCTTGTCGGTTCACATTACGATATTTAAGGTCTAACTTTGACCAAGCTATATAATTTTACTACACTGCAATTTATTTATAATTGCTTCTTATCATACTGTCTACCATATATCTTTACTTCACATTTAGCTTGCCAGATAAACAATTCATTAGCAAGGAAATAGACAACATACTTGGTGATATCATCGAAACTCATGTTTGGAGAAAAAGTCCTTGAAAACGTGAAACATCTATCAAATTTTTGAAGATGACATTCAGATGATACGATTTCATGACTTCATCATTTCGTCTAGAGTAGTCGTATTGTTTGGAGACAGTGACGCCCTAAACTAATTTGAATCGCAGCTATAATGTAGCAGTGCTTATTGGATGAGATTCGGGACCGAACTTTCCCCTTTCAGTGGTTCTGGTTTATAATCAAAATTATAGTGTAAACGCCATTGGATGTGAGTAAGAAGCTACATGTGATATCTCAATTGCAGAAACTTTGAAAGACTTCCTGAACCCCATCAATCGGAAGTTGTCTGATCATTTACAGATATATTCGTAATAACAAATATAACAAAGAGCCCTCAAAAAAGTACAGTTAATAATAAGAAAAACACCTGAAGAATTACAAAGAAAAAGTGATTGAGATAAAGCTCGTTTCCTCATAGAAATGATTTTAGATATGGATCATAATTGACAAATTAATGGTATTGTTTTAGAAAAGAAATATTGGAATCTTCGTGAGTAATACTTGGCAGTGGAATGAAAAGTACAAAATGTGATTCTGATAATGTCATTTACATTTTCTACTGTGTACTTTGCAAAGAGGGTAATTATGTAGGTGAAACAGGTTCTCTGTTCGGCCTACGTTTCAATAATCACAAAAAGTCCATTCGTGAAAATTTTGCAGGATGTCCGAAATTTTCAATCTTCATATACATTCTCTTAAAACCTAACATGTATTTTAATTGTCTCTTACTTGAAATCCATAACTGAATGTAAATCTTTTCGTATTAAGTTACACACCACCGGCCTCAACAAAGACTTGGTACCCCTAAACAACTACCAGTTCCACTAACGTATGTAATCCGTTCTTCCTATTCTTTGCTTCTTAATCCGCTTCCTGCATAGCCATGGTTTATTTGGTTATATTACCAGCAATGTTTCTTACACTTTCTATGCGTCATACTGTCATTGTGTTACTTTATTAATAATTATTATTATTTAGCCTAGGTTTGGGAGGAAATGAAGCCTTCACTCAACTCAGGACAGATCGTTCCCTCATTAATTCGTTCCAGTTGCCTTTAAATGTTCTTGTTGTGGAACGCTGTCTCAAACCATCCAAGAGTTAACTTCCAATAATGTGCATCCGAGAGGATTTCCTGGATTTATAAAAAAAAAATCTGGAACGCATAGATTCCTGAAAACTTACGATGGGTCTAATAAGTGCGCATCAGTGTGTGGAATTAAGTGAAGGAGCAAAGTTTCCTTAATAGGTACTCAAGGACCAGAGAGGACTATAGATGGGTGCAATCTGGGGAAGGAGGGGGGGGGGGCGGAATCGGGACTTGTCTTTGAGGAAGCAAGTCTTAAGATAACCTTAATTCTGTAATTAAAATGGACCCTCTGTACATTCTGTACGACAAATTTCACTATTTGGATGTATTTTAATCAGGCGGCGGGACTGACTACTTTTTGTTTTAGCTTTTCATAGATTTTAAAAGGACAATTTCGTATGACAACTGAATTTCGTAACGAAGGGTTAATTTAATAACAAAATGGCACTTTTTCATTAACAAAATGTATTGGGAAAGCTACTTTACGTTTAAAAAAAGCACTCCTAATTTATGAAAAGGGGTACTTTTGAGACTGCCGCTGTGAACTTGAGAAGGGTCAAAAGTAATTGAGTGTGTTGCCGTACGTGAAGTCGATTCACACAGAGATTACAGTAACTACTGTAAATCTTAAACCTTTGTACCACAGTTAAAACTGGATCGTGCTGATAAATATGATAAATCGGTAGTATGTGCTGGCAGGTTTACAGTAAGAACTGAGGATAAATGTAATCCTAACAAATGCATCAAACTGGATTTGTTGGGATTACACATATCCTTAGTTCTTACTGTAATCCGAATAGCACATGCTACCGATTTATAGCAGGATCAAGTTTTACTTTGGTACAAAACATTAAGATTTACAGTAGGTAACTGTGTTCTCTGTGTGTATCGGGTGACTGGATATGTATTATATGGAAATGAACCTCTTATAACAATAACATATTAAAGAATGAAGTTTTTCCATGTTAACCATTTATTCTAGCAATTAAACAAATCATAAAAATCATGAGTTTAGCACAAAATATTTTTCGAAAATTACTGAGATAAATGATTCAACCTTCATGTTTGTGTCAATAGAACATAATTATGGTCTAATTTTGATATAAGTTATTCTACATGCTAATTTCTATCAAATATAATATTTTACAGACACTCATATCCAATCAACGATTCCAAAATAAGTTATTTTATATCAAAATTGTTAGCAATAGGAGTCGGTGGAACCTCATAATTGTACTAAAAAAAATTGATAAAATGATATTTATGAAGTCATTGATCCTGAAATAATATTTCCACAAAGTGCAAAGAAGATGTTAGTCTGAATTGTTTTACAATTTAAACGCAATCTTATACCCTGAATAAGCACGAGATAAGACCTGACGAGAGGGGATAATTGGTTTGAGGAGATCCACTGAGAAGGATTGGAAATTTACCGAAGAAACTTTAGAAAGTATTATGTATTGTGATTTTTCATCATAAAATTGAGGGGCAAATGAAATTTGCAAGCAAAGTATCTGTAATTATGTAGCCACTTTCCTCCTCTAGGGAATGATTCATTTTATACAAAATATTTATATAAGACAAACTGACTGAAATTTTAGACAATGGAAATGCAAAGAATGTTTGTATGGCTACTAGGAACGGGGTTCAAAAAGTGGCCGCTGGGTTACACCGCTTCACCAATTCAGTTTCCAGCCCTTAGATGGTGAGCTCTCTATATGACCATACAATATATACAACTACAATATATTTAAAGCAGAATTCTCTTGAAATATCTCCTTTGCCTCTTTTTCGGTTGTATCCGACTGACACTTAGGCGTGATCCCTGTTGAACGGTAACAACGGACTTCGGCTTCTGACTGGCACCCACATCAAAGAACTGGCTGTGAGGATTTCAAACAACTAAGGGCTGGATAGACCAGTTGGTATTGCGCTATGTCTGTTATTAAAACGCCACTGGTTCGAATCCAGTTCTAGCCATAGCAATTTCTTTGCTTCTTTGTAATATTTTGTTTTAATGATTTCAGTACTTTGGTTATTGTTGCTTGTATATAAGCTCTATAGTCAATTACTGTAAT
>JAIPMN010001297.1:8409-32483 GCA_020650975.1 Apostichopus californicus | reverse complement strand
AAAGTCAGGCAGAGTCTCAGTCTGTTCTAGTTTTTTTTAGTTTTTTTTATTAGTTCTAGAGTTGTGATGAGCCACTCCACATTATGGTCAAGTCAAGTTATTATCATTACTTTTTCATGACTCAAGTCAAGTCGGTCATTGACTCAAGTCACTGTATTGTTTCTATCGCAGAAAAGTTCACAAACTTCTTCAAGTCACTTGACTTCTATTTTTTATATTTAGTAACTTGATTCAAATCTTAATGCAACAACTGGTTTTTAGACAACTAAGTATAACAAGTATCAATATGCTATGGTCGTACAAGAAAGGTCTAATACATTTGTTTTATTCCTTGTGTTCCTGTTTTTCTCAACAGGTTGGTTAGGTTGAAGCCCAAGTTTGAGAAGGAGCCTCCTTTTGCCATTACATGTGCCTTGTATGATATAATTCCTCCCAACAAAGTAAGTCATGCCAGAAACTTGAACTGGTTCTTTTCATAGACATCAGCTCTCAGACCTGGAAAATAATTTAATCTGTTGTGCAGCTTGCTTCATTTGAATCCTCTTAAATTAAATTGCTTTCCCCACGCCGACCCGCTTCCCATTCCCCGACACCCTTTCCACTCCCCGGCATAAAGTTGAACACTCCAAAATGCTTTATTTCTCTCAAAAAGCTAGAAATACAAACAAACAAACAAATTGAAAAACAAATCTTTAGCAAAATCCAGGATTAAATTTTGAAAATTATTTCAATATTGGTTAAGGAGGATGACCCTCCCTCCCTCCAATCAGCAAGCTGGTGCAATGTGAATTAGATGTTTTGTTTTGTTGATCATAGTATGTTACAGGAATTTATTTATCTTTCCTCAGAAGCCAAAGTGGCCCAGAGAATCAGCGGAAGCCTTTGCTACGATGGTTGCCGCCCAAGATGTTACACTCGTGATGAGTGTAAGTCCTCCCAATTACCAATATTATTACATGCAAATATCCAAAGAAAAATGTCTTTTTTAGGAAAGGTGTTATACCAAGGAAATGCATTCTTTTGTTCATGGAAATGCATTTCCTTACAGATATATACCCTTCTATTTATGCCTTAATCTAAAAATATGGTGTTAACTCTATTTATATGAAATATTTTATGAATATTTATATGAATATATATTATATATATTTATAACATATATAATATATATATATTTATATATATATATGATATATATTTATATATATATAATATTATATATATTTATATAATTTTATATATATTATATGAATATTTATAAAAAAAATTCCAGTTATAGTCTAACTTCTAAAGGTGTGTTCCTTCTTATATGTGTAACTTGAAGTTTGTCAGTGCTATGAATATTCATAATGTTTTTGTCTGTTACAATCTAACTTCCGTGTACTCCTTCTCAGTGTAAGTTTAATTTTGTCAGTGCAATGAATATTCATAGATTTTTTTCTGTTTAAGTCTACCTTCCCAAGGTGTGTTCCTTCTTATGTGTAAGTTGAAGTTTGTCAGTGAACTGTCTATGAATATTCATAATATATTTGTCTGTTATAATCTAACTTCCTTGTGTACCTTCTCAGTGTAAGTTGAAATTTGTCAACGCTTTGAATATTCATAGACTTCTTCTGTTAAAGTCTAATTTTCCAGGGCGTGTTCCTTTCTGATAAGGTGGACGTTGTCAATGCTATGAATATTCATAATGTTTTTGTCTGTTATAGCCTTTAACTTCCTAAGGGTGTGTTACTACTTGTAAATGTAGACTATGTCTGTCAATGCTATGAATATGCATAATATTATCATTTTTTAGACAGAGTGGACCACTCCCTTCACAGCACCTTGTTGCATTGTTTCACCTGTTAAGTCCAGTCCTAAGCAACCTAAATGTTTTAAGAAACAACTTCTGACAGCTTCAGAATTTCATGTTTTCTTTGCCTCTGACTTGGATTGCGTGATACAGGATTTAACCTTGACGGTTGCTTTACCTTTCAAACCTGTTTAGTATCACGGAGAAGTCGACGACATCCTACAAGTTGATCTCCACAATTCTCCCAACTCGTCAGCGGTAGATGATGCACCAGTCTCCATAAGAGATGCCTTGATTTTCCTAGAGTTAGCCAGCTTCATCAACGACACACCCAGTCCTTTGACTCGTAAGTAGGCCAGTAATTGTAAGTCTTTAAGTTCATGCGTCTTGAAGAATGTCATAAGAACTCTTTTTCCTCAAACTTCCAAATGTAAGGTTGAACTAATGAAAAGATCCAGAGACTGGTATTTAATCATTTTGTTTGGATGGAATCAAAAGCAATCATTCTGTCAGAGACTGTGACAAAGAGAATTAAAACTATCGAAGCAGCTAGTTCCGTCGTATCATCTGGAGTGAAGAGTTAAACTTTTGCATACATGTTCGTATAGTAGCTGCCTTGTCTTGAAAGCTGTATAAGTTCCAGTATGAACTTGGTTTGTGGGCTTTGTTGCTCATATTAAGTGTTAATGGTTTTATAGTATAGGTCTGATATGATGTGGAACAAAGTGTTTAAAGTGCAAAGCAAAAACTGATTTGCAAGGCCTTTAGCAGTTTACTTTTCGAAAGGGAACAAAAGTTTTTTTCTGAATTTTTCTTAAAATATTGTTACATTTTAAGGGACGGGTTGGAAAACAATAAGGCAATTAATATTGGTATTGTGTGTTACTTTGATTACTGATAACATGGACATAGTACAAACATATATGAGATGTATTGTTATGAAATATTTTGGTGATATTATTGATAACAACAGCTAAAAGTCCTGTTCCTCCAAGAAAGTACCTGCCTCCAGAGCTTCCCTGTGAGGGTGAATCCATCGTGGCAACCATCTGTAATATCTATGATCCACATCACTTCTGGGTGCAAGAGGTAGGTCCTCCACGGTGTTATCGATCAATTCATTAAAGCTTAAAACAAACAAAATAATTAGTGAAAAAAAAAAAAAAACTGTTAGCAAACTGCTTATCCACTAGAGAGCCTGTGTAATAGAATGTGTAAAAGTAAGTTGGCCTGACATTTCGATCCTAGCAGGATCTTCTTCAAAGGCTAAATGACAAGTACCAGTAACAGAAGGGACAAAAACACACACAGAATACAGACAGGTTAATGAGCATGGTGAACACAAAGAGATAGATGTAAGGGGATTAGTAGACAAGGGATGGAGAGAAGAAAGAAAGAAACCAACAGGGGAAGAGGAGAGGTAGGAGATAAATAGTGGAGGGGCAAAGAGAGGATTAAGGGAAGGGGGTAGGGAATAAACTGGAGAAGGACAAAGACAGAAAGGTGTGGAGAAAAAAGGGTGGAAGAGAGCTATGAGAAGAGGATTGATAGAACAATTAGTGGATGGAACAAGTGGACATGATATTGCTGATCAATATCCTGTAGATGTATTATCAAAACTTTTTAACGTATTATGAAATAATGTAATGTATTTTGAAATAACGTATCTTAGATTAACAATAAAAAAAGGTCATATGAAATTATGTCTTCTGTTTCTAACGACAAGTGCTAACCTTCGGTGAAGATTTATTATTTAGCCCCGTCTCCTATATCAATGGACTCTTCATCTGTATCTACTTGATAACAATTAGCCAAGTTTTGCATGACATTTTGCTATGCTATAGTAGATGAATTAGGCCCTGTGGATGTAGTATGCATACTTGTCTGTAATTTTTGTTTTATCAGGGAATTAGTATAGTTTGTATGTTACTACTCCCACATGCCTCTAGAAATACACCGTCGCCTAGAATACCAGAAGCATTGATAGAATTTGAATTTATTATCAGAAGGCTTACGGTAAAGGGAAGACTTAACATAAGCTGGTGTTTGTCCTGGGTTTGTCGCACAGATTGGATGTCAAATATGCCAACTGTGTGTCCTACCAAATGCTTGGATATGCTAAACTACAAAAAGTGAAACTTTTACAATGTTATACAATGCTGTCAGAAAGTACCTTCCTTGTCGATTGAAGGACTAAATCTTGTTTTTTTTTCCATGTTCTCTGACGTTGTTGTAACATAGACGGGTGTTATGGAAGTGTCCCTATATAGGCTAATGGAGGAACTACAACAAGCGTACCGTAAGAGGACGACTATCGAATGGACCATTATGTGTCCACAGCTGGATATGATCTGCGTCGCAAAGTACGCCAGTGATAAAAAGTGGTACAGGGCTCAAGTCATCGGTAAGAACTTTGGGCGTTGCGATATGAATTCCTTTTATGCAAATGAGAAGAGATACAAGTCTTCTGTTTTGAAGCAGTTGGTCAATACACTTCATTACTTAAGTTATATGAGTCTTTGTGTCAAAGAGGAAAGCTGCACAGCAACAGCAACAGCAAAGTCTTGCTGCAGCAGGCTGAATGAATATCAAACAATAGAGATTACCTCTGCCCCCTCTCCCTCAACAGTACCTATTGGGGGAAACTGCAGAGCCCAAAAGATCATGTCTCATGCAGCCCCACACCCCCTTTCCAGTGTCTGGCAATATTTCAAGTCACAACAGCAAAGCTACTGCAGTGTTTTGTACAAATGCTTCATTGTAGTTTTTTCCACCATTTACAGGTACAAATAACTGGTAATTTACCAAGTTAATAACATTTACATCTTCTTATGACCCACATATACAGGCCTACACTAATACAGAATGGGGGAGTCAATTTGCTATACGCAAAGTAGACTATCATAGTTGTATACGGTGAAAGTTAGTAAGTTTTGTATTTCAAGGCCTAGATGTACGTTTTGGCAAATTAACACTACTATCAAACAAGTTGTTTTTATTTAAAATTTAAAACAGCCAATTAACAAATTTGTTGTACTCGTTTAGTGGGATAGTTCAAATCATAACTGTCATCTTATAAACTATTTTTTTCTTTTTTTTCTACTTTTGTCTGCATTTATGAAGAATAACATTTTTTGTTTGTTTGTGCAGGGTTGCCAGGGAAACAGCAGATTGAAGTGTTGTACATAGATTATGGCAATACAGCATCTGTTCCATACAGTCAGATTCGAAAGATAACAGAAAAATTCCTGAAACTGCCTGTAATGGTGAGTGAAACGTAGCATAAATCACCATCTCATCTCATCCTCTTCTCCTCACCCCCCCCCCCCACAGAAGAAGGTGTAAATCTGCATTTTGCCTAAGTTTCACCAAGAATCATGAAAATTGGGGGGGGGGAGGAATGCAAACTCAACAAAATTCATGACATTAGCTTTATGGGACACTTCATGTTGTCTTTTGCAACTTTGATATTCCTATTCTTTATGAAATTAAAGAGGGTAGTCCAGAGGAAATATGTATTATTATTAACTAAGGAAAGAAGAACACAATACTAAGCATCCTGGTGAAATATTGCGAGCGATTCCGACATTCCCGTTTTTGAGGTTTTAATAGTTGAATATACCAGAGATTGTACAATAACTGAACTTGAAGCATGCAGGCATGATGTCATACTTGCACGTGTGACTGCAGAATGTTTTGTTTTTCCTCTTGTTTCACATTAATGTTCGGACCTTGTTATGGTCAGAGGTCCACCTTTGCTTGCACCGATGTGTAAAGTCATCAAGAGCCCAATGACTGAGTGTATTATTCAGGTATATTAATCTCAATTATGAAGAAAAACATCATAAAACACATTTGTTGATGTAAGTGTCTATGACATCACACCTGTTTGCTTCAAGTTCACTTTTGATACATAAACATGTCAACTTCAGATGTTGTTAACTCAAAATCGATACATTAGAATTGGATTCAGATTTCACCAGAATATTTAGAATATGTTCAAATTTCATCAGCCTGTAATTACTTTTTACCTCTGGACTACCTAAAGGCTTAACACTAGCTTATTTTTGGGTAGTCAAATTGTTGAAGCTGTGTTGATCTGCTGGTAAGAATGAAAGTAAATAACATGTGAGAAAATGCCATGACTCGCTAGAACAAATGCAAAGTTCCTGTTACAATGTAAGATAATGTTCGGAGACATGATGGTGTCCACATAGATAAGATGTATCACAACTTTCTGCATTGACCTTTCACTCTTCTATTAACGTGGTCCAGGCCATACCTTGTAAGTTGACAGATGTTGCTCCTAAAGTCCCGGAGGAAGGTTGGTCAGCTGAGGCCGCCACCTGCTTCTCAGAAATCATAAGCTTCAAACCTGTGGAACTTCATGTCTACAGTAAGTATTAAAACTAAATAGTTTTACATCTGAAAATGGAGTGAATTTGTGTAAATTACTGCATGACTGTTAATTTTTAATATATTGTGTTTGCTAGGCATTGTCAATTTTATGTTCATCAGGTACCAAGTTAAACACTTTACAGACTTATTTGTTTTATACAGTAAGACTTGTTGAATTCTGTACTATTAATCCTACTTTTTAAGTCTAGGATAGTTGCCTGCAGTCGTAATCACCCCATGAATTTCTACATGTACTGTGAGTATTTTTGAAATCTAGCTTAGATACTAGTACTGGTACTCATTCTTAGAGCCTTGTACTAATACTCTGAGTATTTTTTAAATCTAGCTTACGTATTAGTAAAACAAGAAGTACTGGTACTCATTCTTAGAGCCTCGTTCTGATATTCTGAGTATTAAGGAATTTTACCTGTACTTGTTCTCATACTGTTCTAATTCTGGTTACAATTGTATAAAGTAACCCATTTTTTTTCCCATGTTTTTTTGTCTTTCTCCTAGATGACCAAGATGACTTTATATCAGTGGTTGCATTTGAAATCAAGAACGAGGAGAGAATCAACCTCAATGCTCTACTGGTACAATCTGGCCATGTTAAAAGCTCTGGACCTGCGTATGTATTAGTTGATATATGTATGTGTATGCATATGTATTAGCTGATATGTGTATGCATATGTATTAGCTGATATGTATATGTATTAGCTGATATGTATATGCATGTTTAGCTGATATTGGTATGCATATGTAATAACTGAAATGTATATGCATATGTATTAGCTGCTATGTATATGTATTAGCTGATATTGATATGCATATATCATATCTGAAATGTGTATGCATATGTATTAGCTGAAATGTGTATGCATATGTATTAGCTGAAATGTGTATGCATATGTATTAGCTGATATTGGTATGCATGTGTATTAACTGATATTTGTATCTATATCTATTAGCTGACATGTGTATGCATGTGTATTCACTAATATGTGTGTACATATCTATTAGCAGATTTGTGTATGCATATGTATTAGCAGATATTTTTTGCAAGAGAATATCCATTTGTATATATATACATATGTTTATTTATTGTATATAACTTATATTAAGGATATTTTATCTTTATCTTCATTTGTGACTGACATATTTACGACACAAGAAAAACTTGTTTACAATTTGGATGCGTTTGAATGTATAAACCTAAATGTACATGTATAATTATTTAAGGTTAACACACCAGCAAAGTTTTGTCCTGTATGGGACTCATCAGGCAAAGGTAGGAATCAAACTCTGGATCTTCGTGTCATAGTCTGTACCACTCTGCTCACCACATTTAATTCTACTGCTGTGAATGCGTATTATAAGTCTATTTATGTAAATGTATAATTATTTAAGGTTAACACACCAGCAAAGTTTTGTCCTGTATAGGACTCATCAGGCAAAGGTTGGAATCAAACCCTGGACCTTCGTGTCTCAGTCTGTACCACTCTGCCCGCTACATGAAATTCTACTGCTGTGTATGCGTATTATAAGTCTATTTATGTTCATGTGAAGTAAAGAAAATACTCTATTGAACTGTGATGTTTCCTTTTCTTGCTTCGCTGTAGGTCATTTGCTCCTGACATGCTACGTCCTTCTATCGCTGCTTCACCTTCATCAACACTCCAGCCATCTCTGTCTCCGTCCAGACAAAGTGTGCCGTCCAGCACCAGAAAGAAAACAATGTACACTGCTGTCCATGTCAGCAATGTGGAATCACCATCTTGTATCTACCTGCAGCTAGCTACGGCTAGTAAAGACGGTTTGGACAGGTATAAATATAATAATCTCAGATTTAATAGTCACTGTCAGTAGGTAGATTCACTAATTGGGTCTTTATCCTGTCAGATTCATCGCCAAAGGCGGAAGGAATCTTTGTGGACAAGATGTCATGGTCATGTGACACCACTTACAAGCATGATAACTATAAAAGATTCAGCTTTGCTGAACGATACATTAAGTGTGTACATCCAGCTTGGTGAGTGCAAGACCCATATCAAAAAGGTTATGGAGGTCAAAGGTGTGCAGAGGTCAAAGTCTGTAGACAATTTCAAAGCAATCACTCAAAAAGTAAAGCTTCAATCAACCCCACCCACACTTGGTATGTATATCCATGTTCGTAAGTCCAAGAACCCTATTGTTTTATGTATGTATTTTAGGAACTCGCGAAGAAGCCATCATTGGCTTATCAAAGCCGCCGCAAGCTGACCGAGGTCAGTCTCTTAGATTCATATTTAATGTCCACGATTATGAATTATCAATTGTCAAAAACTCTGTAACTGGACGACATACATTTATCTTGGAGTGACTCGAACTCAGGACCTTATGATTGAAAGGCACCGGGGCGTTAACCACTGAGCTAACACTCCTAGAATTATGTGGAGGTCAAAGTTCATTTTGAGGTCAAGGGCAAGTATGAAAGACATTTAAACAAGTCCACATCAGTGGCAGAAGTTTGCTGACCATATGATTTCAGAAATGGTCAGAACTTGAAATCTTGTCTGCAGTGTTACATTACATACTCTCATATTTAAATGTGGTCAAAGAATCACTAAGCCATTTGAGCCTTCTGGTTAATATAAGACAAAGAAAATTTGTCATTCTACAATTTGTTTAAAATACTACTGAGGTCAGTCACTATTTAGCATCCAAATATATGTGCCTTCCATGCAGATTGATTTATCCATCTCTTTTCCCCTTTTGAAGTTGAATCTAATAACCCATCATTCTTACAGTGTCTAGTGCTTGATTGTCATTTTGATTATGATTTGATTTTGATTTGTTTTGATTTTGATCGTCTTTTTTAATGATTAATTTTTATTTCATTTTGTCAGTCTCTTGGAAGCCATGACATTACATTACAAGGACACAGAGGCTGTCATGGACCATGAATGGAGTCAGGAGGACCCCTGTGCAGCCCTGCTGGTCCGAGAGGGAGTTTGGTGCCGTGGACAGATAGTTTCTTTCTTACCCGAGAACAATCTGGTGGTAGGTAGACAATTGTACTGTGTCTGTACTGACCATTAACATTGCAAATCACAATGAATTGTCACTGCTCTCGCCGTTCTACGTAATCTTTTTGTGAATCAATATTTATTTTTAAGTTGCCACTCTTATGCAGACACATCTCCTTCTTAGTTTGAAATTAAAGTAGATAAAAAAAATGGATTGTCCAACATCTGGACCATCCCCAGTCCTGATGTACATGGATAGTCCATGTTTAACTGTAATGTCCAGATCTGGACCCATATACAGTCTCAGAAATCACTGAGATTTCCTTTGAGGAATCTCTGATGGACACTTCTGGGCAAACTGCATGCACATTCCCTAATTCACACAGTGTGTGACATATTCGAGCTAACAATTGTTTACACTTTGGTTACCTTACATACGTCCAGTCATCATCAACCAATCAGAACGCTTCTTTGAGATATTTTTCATCACGTCAGCTAATCTCAGTTTACACTTTTAGTGTCGGTAAAGTTGTGTCCAAGTCTCCCAAAAGGAATATACTGGAATTATATCTGGGATTCTTCTCATAATTATTGAAGATGAGATTTTTTTAAACCTCTTTTCACAACTAGCACATAGATTGAGATATGTTTACGGCACATTGGAAAATCTTTTGGAGATTTTTAACAGGGTGCCTCACGCGATGGTTCTACGTTCCCCTCACAGGTGCTCTTCACAGATTATGGTAACAGCGAGATCCTCACCTTGAAGAACATTCGTGTGCTGGAGGAGAAATTCGGAGAGGAGCAGCCGTTTGCTATCTGTTGTCATCTGACCGGAGTGCTCCCTGCCGGTGGTCAAGAGTGGACGCAGACATCTGTACAGTTTCTGAAGGACAAACTAAATGACCTGGACTGTTACATATGCCAAAAGGTACGTAAAGGAAATTTTGATGGCATGAGACTCCCGGTAGTGTCGGGTAGAGGGTACAGAATATGGATCTTGCCATGGGAGTAGAATGTTTGGCTATAATGCATAAAATTACCGATTGAAATATCACGAAAAGGAAAAGATTAAAAAGTTCAAGTTAATATGTTGTTGATTGATTCTCCTCTTCTTCTATCAAATTAATTTGAAACACTGGTAACAGAATCAACCACGTTAATCAGTTAAATTGTATTTGACAATTATTCATGATAAATCCTGCCAAGTCCCTTCTGATTAGAGTACAGATTCAGGACGATGACGAAAAGTTGCCCCAGAAAGTTGAGCAAGAAAACTTATTTGGGATGTTGTAAACAAACTGACGATTTGTAGTTAAAACTCCAAAGTGAACAGAAAAAGTTGCCAAGAAGGTATATATGCTTGCTGTGAAGAATTGAACATCTGTTGTCTGAAATCTATTGTTCTGGAACTTTGGAAGGCTTACTCTTAGATCATGTTGAATAAAATTTTGTGAACTGTTACTTTATAATGGAGTTTGAGAAAATGTGGAGTATGCACTGTCCAGAAATGCCTTAAAATTATGGGGAATAACTCCTGGGTTGCTATGAGGGAATTTAAGAAGAGCTTACAGAGTAGATTAAGTATATTTCATACTTTTACATGACAGTAAGGATGACAAAATAACATGAATATTCACAGATTATAAATATTCACAGATGGTATGCTAATTCCACAGCTCACAATTTGGTTCGTATATGTAGTCTGAGAAGGCAAACAAAATGGCGGCAGTGAAATAAGGTTGGGTGAAAAGGTCGTTCGTTATTTTCTGACTTCGTAGATTGGAATTTCGGGAGAGATTTTTCTTCGAGTAGTAGGACGTACATATGAGCTGTCAATTCTTTGCTGAAATGCTGTTTCAACAAAAAAAACTGTCCTGTTTGGTTTAGACCACATTGTAGGTTGGTAATTATAAATGATTACTCCCTGTGGTGTATTGCCAACTTGAGGTGGACAAAGCGAGATTAAAAGCTTTTAACAAAAATTTGAAGTATACTTATTTCATCCCTTTTGATGCAATTTTACCTTAATTTGTATCAGCATGCTGTTAACCTTCAGTATCCAAAAAAGAACAAGGCGGATAAAAAAAACCACTTGATCAAGTTTAAAACAGATAAAAGCCGATTATGTCATTCATTAAGTGACATGATCCGTTAATTTGTGGCATCTATATCCTCAGGGAGATAAACTGGATGGTTCCTTACCCGTGGACCTCCTCTATGAATTAACAGGCCAAGAGATGATCGACAGAAACACGCCTGATGAATTAGACAGCATCTCAGAGCTTCTCATCAAAGAGGGCCTTGCCCTGAGAGACAGGTAGGCCTCCAGAAAAAAACATTTATCCACACTTTTTTTAAACCACAATAAGTTGAGAATAAAGTTCCATCAAAGTAATTAAAGCAGAAATTGCCTGGCAATGAATTCTTAAATGTTAACTCTTTAGCCACAAGGGTCTCGGAGGAACTGTGCCGTCAAATTTTTATGGGAAGTTTAGTTGTGGGTGTGAAATTTTTTTCCTTTTTTTTTTCCTGTTTGTTTGGTTCTGTTGTTACTGATACAAAAGATATACAAATGAATCGTTTTGTGTAGACATGAAGATAGAAGCAGCTCGGCAGGAAGTTGTATTGTGGGGGTGGAGGGAGGGAAGGGGGGGGGTAGGAGGGGTAGTAGGAGCATGTTGTAAAAGAGAAACAAGAGATGCCTAATTGAAGACTCGAATCTTCAGAGGATTGCTCTTTCATAATTACACTTTCGTACCTAACGTTGTGAGATATGACATTTGACACCGGTGATAGCACCTTCGTTAATGAAACTTTTTTTTTTTTTCATGATTCAAACTAGATAAGCAAAAGCCAACATTTTATCTTTGAGGTGTGATTGACCAGGTGGAGTTGTTTGTATGATATGAAAACTGTGGTTTGTTACTAGTCCCCTGAGATTAAAGAGAGGCTATATAAATGAAAACCTGCAGACAGAAAGATAATTCAGATTTCCTCATCATTATTATTAACTGTATGGTATTTTAGTCCCTCACATTGATTAGAATGCCTGAGTTTCCTGTTACAGTAACAATTCATGGTCGTGTCGAGACTTTGTACTTTGCCTAGATTTATCGAGGAATGCTGAATATAAGTTCAGTTCAGTTTACTTTCACTAGTGTAGCAACAAGGATGGAAGAAAGAAGGGGAGGAGAGTGGATGAAGCCAGATGCTTGTACAGGCAGCGACCTCTTTATTCTACAGAATCGGTAGCCAAAGATAATGAAAAGTAATTTATACAACCAGAGGAATAGATAAAGAAAGAAATAGTAAACCAAATAGAACAAAGGAAAACTTGACAAAGGAAAAAGGAAAAGGAAAGAAAATATAACAATCGTTCTTTTAATATTTATTGCAGAAAGTAGTTACACTCTCACACTGATATTAATTCTCTCACACTGATTTAAGTATGATTTACGAGGCCATTCCGTAGTTTCGTACGATGGTAGTTGAGCGGAGAACAATTAGGGGTGAAAATACGCAGCATACGATCAAACATGAATTTTTTACGAAGGCTACCACTCCCAGACGTGACTCTCTTTATTTTCATTTTTGCGAGGCACACATACTTGATCAATGATGTGGATATAGAGATTACAGTTTGATATGGATATAGAGATTATAGTTTTGAATTTGTGTAATATTCTTGAATTCCACAGAAGGAAAAACACATCCATGTTAACAAAGAGCAGTTCCAAGAATGACAGTGTGACTCCATCAGGTGTAAAGACTATTGAACACTCGGTGGAGAAGGTTAGCTCGATCAGCCCTGCAAGAGATGAAGTATTTCTAACCCACCAGAGGAAGGCCTCGTCACCAATGAGAGAGGATAATATCTATACAGATGAGAACAAGTCTGCCTCAAAGGGAGATAAAAGCATCTATACAGATTTGAAGAAGACCTCCCCTAAGGATGATAAAAGCATCCATAGAGATGAGAAGACCTCCCCTCCGGGAGATAAAAGCATCCATGGAGATCAGAAGAATACCTCCCCTCAGGGAGATAAAAGCATCCATAGAGATCAGAAGAATACCTCCCCTCAGGGAGATAAAAGCACCCACACAGATTTGAAGAAGACCTCCCCTAAGGAAGGTGAAAGCAGCCATAGAGATTTAAAGAAGACCTCCCCTCAGGAAGATAACAGCAGCCATAGAGATCAGAAGAAGACCCCCTCCCCAAACAAGGACGATAGTGTTCACGGTAGTCCATTTAGCCAGAACCATCATTCTGTCATAAATGACAGTGGAGATAGTGGTATAGTCAACCCAGACCACGGTCCCGAGTCTTCACCTGAGCAGGGTAGTAGCGTGGACAGGGTGCCGGGTAGAAGCGTGGATAGGGTGCAGGGTAGTAGCGTGGATAGGGTGCCGCCGATGGTAAAGGAATCTGAGGTGAATAAAACAGCCAGTGGTGATCAGGGACTCCACAGTCATGACATGACAGGTGGTACGAGAGAGTCACCGTACAATGCAATAATAACAGAAGATAATCTGGAAGAAGTCTCCACCGAAAGCCAGAAGCAGTTTGAAACTTTGACTCTGCAGAAGTCTGACGATGGATTGAACACGGACAGTGAATACAGGGTGCACGGAACACCTATAAATAACTCAGTACACAAGTCAAGTGGTGCTCAGTTCATGGATCAAAAAGAAGGACCATCTGGGAATACTGAGACCAGACTTGTGGAATACCTCCCTCCCGTCTTACCGGACCAGAAAGAGTCCATCATTGCTGTGTCTTTTGTCAGCCAGGAAGGACTCATTTATGGTCTTGAAGTTGAGAAATGTAAGTATTAGGAGAGGAAACCACAGAGGAATCTTTGACACAATTTTCAATATCAATTTGATTTATTTGTAAATCTTAATTTTGGCATAAATGGTCAGTAGTATGCTGTCAGGAGCACTAATGTCCACTCTGTCCTATATAATGTCTTCCGAGGGGTATACAGTTGTATTAAGAAACATCGCTTCGTTCTCATCAAGAACTTTTATCTGACATATAGCAACACCGTCGATATATTTCTAGAGTACTTTGCATATTGACAGACTATGTCAAAGCAATTTACAGGGTAACAAGTGAAAAGGTTCTTAAATACAAAAAAACAATAACGAGAACCCCCCCCCCCAAAAAAAAAGGTTAATCAAGGGATAAAGCAAATAGGACAAAGATTGGTCATTAAAATACATGTCTTAATAGATTAGATTAGTAATAGAAGTTTTGGGACTTTAAAAATAGAGAAGCGCTGCATACAAAAAAATCAAAACATCTGTAGAAGGGCAAACGTCGAAACTACCTGCTCGACTGTGGACTTGCTGCAATTGGTTGAAATGAGGGTTGCACTTTTGTGCGAAGGATGCCTCCACCACAATCCATGTTTTAAAATTACAAAGGTTAAGATCATAACAATGATTCTGAGGATAATATTCAAATTCCAATACCTTCTTCATTTCTATTCCTTTTGTGTATAATTTCTCGCATTTTGAGAAAAAGAAGCCAAAATTTAGGGGAAAGAAGAAAACATGATTGTTCATGACCAACAAAGAAACAAGATTTGTTGGCATTTGCTTTGTCTGTGTTATTAATGTAATCTGAAATTAAATTTGATCTTCATCATGAAACAGTATTTATAGATTTCTCATAAACTGGCCACAAAAAAAAAAAAAAAAAAATCTGCATTGATAACCATGACCTCAGTTGACCTTTCCTTTTTTGTTTCTCTCACATATCAGTGAATATTTTGCAGGAAATGATGGATGAACTTCAGTTGTTTTGTCAGAAGGGATCTGGGACACACCATACTATACCTCTCAGGTTAAATCAAGCGGTTTGTGCCAAATTCAACCTAGACAACAAATGGTATCGTGCGAGTGTGAGTCAAGTGTACGGAGAAAGTGCAGAGGTAGGTAACCTTAGACTCTCTGTATCACCGAATATCTTGAAGATGAGATGGAGGGAGGGGAAGGGGAGGAGGGAGGGCCAGGGAGAATCCCAGAGGTGTCTGAATCGTAAACCCATAACCCCAGTAACTTCAGTCCCTCCTAAAATGTTTGAAGTTCATGGGATGTAATTCTTTTTGCATATCTTGGGACCTAAGCAGTCTTTCATAAAAGTATTGCCTCATTTGTGAATTATTTCTCTAGCTTTCAGCTTCAGAATTAAGGGAAAGCAGAATTTACTTTTTTAAATTTTTGTAAGGAACTTTGTAATATTTCATGCATGTTTAATTTTAAATCAGTGCATTACCTCAATTATTTGTGGTTAGGTCAATGTAACTTCATTTTGTTCTTGGCTAAGTCAATTTAATTTCAAAATTGTTCTTGGTTAAGTCAATTTCATTTCATTTAGTTCTTGGTTAAGTCAATTTCATTCATTTTTTTACCTTTTTTATTATTACTCTCGTATGATTATGTTTATTTATCTGTCTCTTATTCAGGTTGTCTACATTGACTTTGGGAATAGCGAGGTAGTCCCTTTAAAAGATATTGATTTCCGTCCGTTTAGAGTGAACTTACCGCAGCAGAGTCTGTGTTGCAAATTACACGGCATAACCACAGTGAGTGAAAAATAACTTTCTTTCTTTCTAGTATATCCTATATGAATGCAGTTCTTAGATTATACTAAACCAATATTTATGATTGAAAGGAAAAATATTTCACTAGAATTGGAGTATTCCCATAGTGACATAACACAGGGGTACTCAAAGAAGCCCTGGGGTACCCCAGCAGAAAGAAAATCAATTTCAATGGTTTGAATTAAGAGTGTTCTGTGTCAGTATCCTGTTTCCTGTTGAACAGTTAGCTGAAAGGAGTAATAAATTGTTTGCCCACAAATGTAATAGCTATGAATATTCGACTTATTTCAATAATAGATGTATTTGACTTCATATCATGTCCCATTTAAAATTTGCTCCCTTTGGAAAATAACCCCAATAGAATGTGCTTAGCATATATTGATACCCTTACTAAAAATAAATGTATCTTTGGGGTGAGTTAGATATTCATGCCAAGTACCCTGGCATGTTAGACAGTAACATAAAAAATAGTTAAAACTATTGCTCTAGTCAGATAATGGATAATGGAGGTGGCATCAGTAACACTGTAACATCAGAAACACCGTAAAGTAACATCGGTGTGATTTGTCCGTCCAAAGTAAGACGGTTCAATGTTGCAACCATCACAAATCCACGGCTTTTTCCCATTTGGCTAATGACAGGTTTTAAAATCAAGGCTTTCCACACCAATATGAAGAATATAACTATGAGAATCAAGAGACTAGAGATCAATAGCCTTGAGAGAGGGTGATGACTAGTGCCTCTGACTACATCTTTAAAGTTAATTTTCATCATTAATGTTCTTCATTCAACCAAATCTCATTTTTCTGCAGTTATCCTCCGAGAAGATGTTCATCTTGGCTCAAATGGTGACAGAGCAAACCTGTTCAATCGTTATCAAGGTATAAACGCATCGAATATTTAATTACATTGTTTCAAGTCTCGATAACCGCCCTCATCCCTAATTTTAATGATTATGTTTTTTTACAAGAATGTTGATTTTTAAAAATTCTTGAAGATTCGTGTCAGCCATGGAAGTATTTAGTCTTGCTTTTGGCAATTGAGTGGCAGCAGGTGTTTGAACTGTTAATGATTCTAAATTTGAGTTTATTAATTATTTACACTTTTAAATCAGATTATTGAAAGAGAACTTCTTTTCTGCTGGAATGGAATGGAATCCAAACCAAACCTCATTTCAACAATATAAATTGCTATTCTCCAAGCTATTATCCAGCACGTGGTACAATGCCTAGTTGGCCATTCGCATTGCTCTGAAAGTGGGAAGGGAAGGGGGGGGGGGTAATGGTGAGAAAATGGGTGCAGAAATGTAGGGAACAACAACCAACTAGTGATGATAAGCATAAGACCAAAAGCATATGTCAGGGACATGAAAGTCAAAGTAAAATTGGAACCTATTATATCACAGTTTGGTAATCATAGCATCATCGAAAGTACCTAAATTCCAGACCTAGGTTATCATAGTTACCTTCTCAGTGATATAACTAGATACCTTATCATATTTGTCACAATTTCAGTTATAAAAGAAGCAGAAGGGGTAAAAAGGATCAATCAGGGACATAGAAAGATTTTCAAGTTTTACCTTTCTAAATTCATTCATTAATATTGAAAATTTCATAAATACACAATTTTTGCAATTGAATGCTTTTTCATATTGCATGAAGAGTGATATCAACAAGCCTCTTCTTTGATCAAGATGCTCACTGACAATATTGTTTTATTTCAGGATTTGGAGAATTTTTAGGGCCAGATTTCCCATTTTTCGATGATATGGAGTTTAATTTCATGTATTTTCATGTTATTTCAGGGGTCTATTTGTTGTGATTTATATTAATAATTTTTCTATGGGGTCCAACAAGAAGTAACCAGTGTAGTAACAAATTTGCAATATCTCAGCCACAGCGTACATCAATATTTTGCAAATATTCCTTCATTTTCTAGAATTCATCCGCTGCAGGTGAGCCCATGGATGTGGACATGTGCCTCCCAACCGGTGAGAATGTCCCACAGTTGCTCATCCTGGAAGGCCTTGTTTCATCCACCCTTCCTCGACCACAGCAAGAGAAAGAGAAAACCCTTCCAGACGCAGAAATCTTCGACGAGGATGATTTGGATTTCATGGATGCAGCCGAGTGTAATAGGATTTCTTTGAGCCCTCAGTGCCCTCCTGGTTTGAAAACGTCGCCACCAGAAGATGGAGTGTCCTTACCGTCAAAATTCCAGCAGTTACAGTTTCCCCTCAACTGGAAGGAGTTCCTTGCTGAGGTTCCCTGTATTGAGACACCAGATTTGGTACGTTTTACAGATTTGTACGGTCTATTTGGTTTTGTCTGTAACAGTGATGGCAAGGTAGAACATCATGCTGTGATACAACTGTAAAATCATGTTACAGCATGTCCTATATGGTACGTTTGGGATGATTGGCTTATCAGTACGTTTGGTTTTGTCTGTAACAGTGATGGCAAGGTAAAATGTCATGCTGTGATACTACTATTGAATCCTGTAACAGCATGTCCTATTTGATACGTTTGATACGATTGTCTTATCAGTACGTGTAAGTTTTGTGTGTAACAGTGATGGCAAGGTAGAACGCCATGCTGTGATACTACTATTAAATCATGTTACAGCATGTCCTTTTGTGCGTTCATGGCCTCACCCACAAAATTAGCACAAGGGGTTAGCATACATTTTGCAAGTGTTACATCTGCTTAGGCTTACTATAGCTAGCCTAACAGCTACAGCAGTGATCCTCATTAGTGTGTAGGCTTCATATATAGTAAACCATACAATGTGTTTTTGGTCTTTGGCATAAGGTATGGAATTGTTGATTTGTTCAATAGCCAATATTTCATACTTGTGTGTGTCTGTGAGACCTAGTATATACCTAAATATCTTGTGTGCTTCTGTGTTGATGTCAGTCTGTCCATCTGTTTATAGGTCTATCTCCAGTATTCAACCACCTTCAGAGACGGACCTTACCAAGACCATGACTTGATGTCTCTCTACGATCAGTTTGTCAAGCTCCATGCAGAATTGAATAAATTAGCTTTATCTCTACCGGAGGTTTCACATCCAAAACCAGGTATGTCTCAATCTAATAGCAATCTAAGAGCTCTTTAAAAGCAATACTAACTGATACACCCCTATTGCACCTCACACCAGGAGCATGAAGACCCCCTCGGTCCAATTCCCCTGGTAGCTTTGACAGCAGTAGTAAGTCAATCTTCAATAATTGCACCTCTTATCAGGTGTATGCATACCTCCCTCACCCTAGAGCCCAGGTAAGTTTAGAGCATTTCACACCAGGTGCCTGAAGACCACAGTTAATCTATAAGTGCAGTTCCCTTTAAAGCAGTACTTTAGTTTTACATCCATATTTCAAATTTCACATCCTATCGTTATAACATGTGTCTGGTTTCACCTGATCATTTTGAAAGCACAATTCAAACGTAGAAACACCATGCAGAGGATTTGTTATATTTGAAATGATTTTCATAAATGTTGTTTTGGTATTCAGTCTGTAAGCTGATACTGGAGCTGTTTGAAAACAATGCACACTTGATTCCGTCCGTCGCCTTGGGTTACGAAATATCCAATTTTGTTCCAACAGGTATGCCTTGCCTCACTTACTACAACACGGACAAACAGTGGTATCGCGGAGAGATTCTTTCGGTTCAAGAGAGCACCGATATTCTCTGTACAGTTCGTTTTGTGGACTACGGTACAGTTGAGAATGTGCCGTTAAATAAGTGAGTTTGATTTTTATTTTGCCACCGTTTTCGAGGTCAGTTTCATAGTTTCTTATTGAAAGGTGTTAACAAGCAAATACCAATCATAGTTTGTACTCAAAAACAATTTTGGAATGTTACATCTCAGACAACCCAGTTACCTGTACGTTTGTATTTTCTGTTCAGATTGTGTCAACTCCCCGAGAAATATCTAGAGTTACCGACACAGTGCAGACTCTGTAAGATCGAAGGATTAAAAGCGCCCTCGCAGATACCTCCCGGTTTTCCCGTCTCCGAGAATTCCAATTGGCCCGTAGCTTCGTCAAATGCCATGGTTCAGCTGATCAAAAATAAAATATTCCTGGCTACGATTCTGGTGAGTTTTAAATTATTTGTATTAATACTGTAATCCATTCGTTCTTTGATTCTATCTTGTGATACTCTCTGTATATTTTTACCTCCCTTGTCGCTGTTCTCTTCTTTTAACCAATTCAATTTCCATTTTACACTTAAAAAACACCTCAGGGTATCAGTCCTAGATTTAATCTAACTACAAATATAATGAAAACTCTAAAAGCCCAACTGGTTTCTTGGAGACCCAAAATGTATTCTGAAAAAACTCTAATAGCCCAACTGGTTGCTTGGAGACCCAAACTGTTTTCTGCTCTTGCATAAAATGAAATCTGTGTATTACAAGTCACTCCTGTGACTGTGTGACAACATAAAACATTTAAATTTCAGAGTATTTGGGAGTACACATAAAGTATATCAAATATTTGATGAGGCTGTATCACTTCTCAACAACCTTTGTCAAACCTGTCCTGCCTCACATATATTACTCATAATCAGTTCTTCCAAGCCAATCTTTTCTTAACCTGCTTCTTAGCGGTCAGTTTAAGCAATAAAGTTATACAGAAAAGCATAATAAGGAAACCATTATTGTCGTCTTGCAGTCTGTATCTTGCTACTTTTAGATAGTGGAAGCACCCCCTCTATTGGCTTAAACATCAAAAGTAAGACAGAGATCATAACTCCAGTTAGGAGATGGGTGTATGGAGTGGATGCATGTCGTAGACTGTAGCATCTTGTTATGTCATAATGTTGTTGTTGTTAATAATCCCCATATACATTGACATAATACACAGTGAGATAAATAACAATCATAAGAATTCTTGTTTCATTGTAACCATGTTGCTAGTAGTCCCGCATACAATGTTTTTTAAGCTAATAATTTCATCGTAGTGTTGCTATGAGGTTCGTACTGCATATATATATATATATATGAAATACTGGGTTTGATGGAGAGGGTTGGGGAGGGGGGACCCACTCTATGATCATTGAAATGTATACAGTACAACAAAAAATCCAACTAACACACACACAAAAAAGCAATCTTAAAAAAATTTCATGAATTTTATCGATATTAAAGACGAGAGGGATTGAGAATAGGTTTGGCCAACAATCTCACCCCCCCCTCTCCCCCATTTGTCATGCTGACCCTTTTTGATACCTTCATGTTCCATTTCCAGGAGGATGGACTGGTCCCCATAATCAGCCTCTATTCATGTCAGTTTGTTAACGGTGGAATTCAGAGAGGTGTTCCCATGTTCCTGAGCCTCATAGAGACAGGGCTCGCTGATGTCGGTGTCGGTTTCTCAGACTACTCCAGGTAAACAAGTGTCAAATTTTAAAACTTTAACCTGCACTGTTTCATGTCAAGCAAGCTATCAAACTTCTATTGATTTCGATAAGCCCGCGACTGAGAAACTTATTCATGCTGTATTCTCGAGTAGGTTTGATTATGGCAATTCTCTTCTATTTGGTGTGGCTACATCCCAACTATCGAGATTGCAAAGGATCCAAAACACGGCTGCTCGAATCGTCGATAGGGCGAACAGGTTTACCCCCATCACTCCTGTATATACTGGAAGAACTACACTGGTTACCAATAAAACTCCGTATTGACTATAAAATCTAGTTTTCGTGCCATTAACACTGGTACCCCAACCTACTTTAATGTTCTCTTACATCAGCAAGCTAAATGTAGACCAATACGTTTGCATTACCAATTTCAACTTCAGGTTCCAATGTCACGTACAAGATCTTTCGGTGACCGTAGCTTTCTGAGTGCTGCACCACTTTGATGGAACTCCCTCCCGGTTGAAATTAGGTCTTTAGATTCTATTATTCAATTCAAGCGCTGTCTTAAAACTTTTCTCTCAACTCTATTAGTTTTTGCACATTTCAGTACCCGTAAAGCACATTGAACAACTTTTGTTGGAGTCTGCGCTATATAAGACTAGTTCTTATTATTATTATTATTATTATTATTATTATGATTATTGTTGCCTATAGTTACAAGTGTAGCTGATCAATAACATCATAAGTCTGTTGGTATGTTTTATCCTGCCTTTATTAAACTTTTAATAATGAAACTATTTATTGTAAAAAAAAAAGTGGATTTAAGCTTTATTTACATTCTTGTGTCTCAGCTTACATAGCAATGGTCGGCCTTTCCTTATTTCAAACCATTCGGCATTTTGTCATCCTTCTTGGGAATTATTTGAAATTTAATTTTCTTCCAAAATAACTTTGGAAAACTCCTAAAACATAAATAAAGGATGCTGGCTGCTGCTTTCAGGCCGTATTTACATAGGTTAATTTCTTGTTTGCAAACTCTCACAGGAAATTAACATGTATGTTTATAACGCTAACACTCCTATGGTTACGAGCCATTCCATATATTTCAAACCTTCCAGTATTCCGTCATCCTCATTGGGAATTATTTAAACTTTTTTTTTTGTTCCAAAATAATGTCAGAAAACTCCTAAACCATGAAAATGATGTTGGCTCCTGCATTCAGGCCTAATTTGCATATGTGTTATTCTTCTTGTTTACAAACTCTAGTCTGTGTAAAAATTGTTAGTAACTGGATACAACTTGTTGTTGTCTAGTGACATTTTGCTCTTGATAAAATCATATTTTAAAGCATTCCTTACAGTTTATTGCAGAACATTTAGGTTTGCATTTTAAGTTTCTTTCTGAGGTGCTGATTTGATAAGTATGTCTTTTCTTAATTTTCTAGCTCAGTTGACCAATATATATGTTCTATAGACTCTTCAAAAATGGAAACTAAAGTAGGTTAGATATATATGTTACCTGAATGTTCTAGTGTTATGAAAAGGATTACAAAAATGTTGTCTACTTTTAAAGTCATAATTTATAGTCTGGTGAAATGATATACCACTTTTACTCCTAATTAATCTGAATTTGGAACAGATAAAAAACGCTCTCTTTTGGGGTGTTGATGTAAAGTTTCCAAATAATGATGAAAACTAGGTTTAGAACAAAATGGTTTGGAATGATGATGAGGAATGACACATGTGTGTCTACATACACATATAATGTTACTGACTTCTGCCAACAGGTGAGATATGAAATGTATCCAAACAATAAAATAAGACAGTCCTTAAAATATTTCCTCTAGTTATTAACACATTTAATATCTCATAAATCTGAGGCTTTGCGCTTTTCTTTAAAGTATATTAAAGTGTATTTTGTGGTTAAACAAAATATTTGCCTCTCCCCCCCCCCTACCCACATTATTCTTTCCCTTTTGATTCCCTGTTATCAACTAGAAAATGTCTGTTTTATTGCTCTTGCCTTGAGGGAGGGCCTCACACTTTGTCAAATCTGTGCCCAAAACTGTCAGGTCGCTATCAAATTGTCACTTATATCAAGTAGCTGCATTCAGCATAGTGCAAACATTATCTGACGTCTACCCCTGAGGGAGGTAATTTTCAGCCAGGCATATATGAAGTTCATTTATGATCCGTTATCGATTTGTTATATCATTAGATTGGAATCGTTGAAGGACAGCTGTTTCTTTTCAAGGTCAGATATCACGTCTGTACTTCAGTGGAAAATCACACAAATTTGTCATATTGACACCTCGGCATAGTGTTATCTGGATCGTTACTTTCGGTTATTACATCATTTTTTTGGCAGTTTTGGCATGAGCATTTGTTACTCTCTTGAAGTGTATTGTAATTTTCAAAGAGATATAATAATATTTCACTTCTTGATCAAGTAACATTTTTGATACATTTTTTTTTACACCTTTAGTACCAGTGTACCCAAGATTGATTTGTGACTATCACATGAAATGATAGCTTCAAAGGAGACAAAATTATCCTAAAAAATATTGATGTTGCTGATTTATTAGTCTGTAGCTCTTAACTCCCACCCACTCGCCTCTCCCACCCGCTCACTTCTCCCACCCGCTCTCCCACCCACTCTCCTACCTGCCCACCCGCTATCCACTCCCGCCCGCTATCCACTCCCGCCCGCTATCCACTCTCGCCCGCTATCCACTCTCGCCCGCTATCCACTCTCGCCGGCTCTGCTCTCCCGCCCACTCTGCCACTCTCCTCTCCCACCTGCTCACCCACCCATTATCCACTCTGCTCTCCCACATCCTCTCCCACATCCTCTCCCACTCCCCCTCTCCCACCTGCTCCCTCTTCCACTCCCACCCACT
>JAIPMN010001296.1:0-40582 GCA_020650975.1 Apostichopus californicus | reverse complement strand
TTTCCAACTATCGTCAGTTTTACCAAGTTTGGGGGTGAGACACCCTCCCCCCCCCCCCCAAGCGACGTCCCTGATTGTAGGTATTTCTTTGCGGCGTACAAAATAGAAATGTCCACAGCGTGACCTGTTGCTAAGGGACGTCACCTCGCCAATGCTACACTTCACTAATGAATATTCATGAGCCTCATAGTCTCGGCTTTATTGCACACTGTTTATTATTTGTAACTTGTTTAAATTGTAAATTTACTCGATTCGTGGAATTCACGCTGTTTATCAAGATTTTAGTATTGAAAGTGTTGCTATGCAATAAATTTGGCATTCGGATATTTTCACAGTATGTTAATCACATAAATTAAAGAACGTTAATTTTATTAACAGGAAACCTACAAGCAGTGACACATCTTAACTTATTTAGCAGAGAAACTCAGAAAGGCAACCAATGTTAGCAATGTAGCCAATTTGTGCCTATCTATGTTAATAATATATTGTACTGGTTAAAGTTACGTAATTAACTGTTATGATATCAAGATGTGTTTTAATAGTTTCTTATGAAAATCCATACCTTAATTCTGACTCTGTCAGATAGTTGTGATAGTACATATAATGTTAAATGTTCATGTAGTCCACAACCTCGAGGAGCAACTATTATTAGTTCTTGCTGACGTCATCGCTTTAATTGTAATTGTATCAACAGTGTGTAATATGCAATATGTGCCGGGTTTATGTACTTTGTTTTCTTCTCTTTCTATTTTTAGTTTTCATGTTGATGTTTTAATAAACTGGAATATCATCAGTATAAAAGAATCTAACTGACACCATTTCTAAGTCTGTTTACTACTACAGACACGTCCCTGACCTTCTGAAAGGGTGGGGACACGATATCAAGTGACTGAATTGTGAAGGCGCTAGACATATCGGGCTCATAATGACTCGTTTATATCCCAAAAGGAGCTCAAACATGGTCCTATGAGATAAGTAGTTATTAATATTTTATTCTCATCTGCTCAACCCACTGAAGAAATATAAAACTTTTCAATTGGGTTAAAATAAGAATTACAGATTTCATTTACCGCGCCTATACACCACTGAGGCTATATGCTAAGCCAGCAGATAATGAACTCCCGCAGCATCTCCTGTCCAGTTTATTATTTTGCATATTTTATATTATGCTGTATTATCACGTACAAGCAATATAACACCCCCCCCCCTTTGTTTACGCAGTAGATCAAGTGTTGGCATATAAGACAAGTAATTATAACACAAACCTAACAATTAATTTACACCTAAATTCCCTGTATAGCCAAGTTCCCCTCAGTACATAATATGCTACAGGTTTTATATCTTCAATTTGACAAAGTTGACTTGCTTGACGGGCCCCATGCACCTTTGAAACAAGGGAATTAGCCCGGTGAGGGGGGTTGTGATAGGTTTCGTATACACCCTCTTCATGCTGTATGAATGTGGGAGCGAAAGGATGTCCCGTTTTCCCGTGGGGAGGGGGGGGGGGTGCGGAAACTTTGTCGACCTCTCAGTGATCACGGACTTTAGGGGTTTTTTTAAATCGTTTTACGTGCAAAGTCAATGGGTGTAAAATTGGCAAAGTTGCCTTGCTTGACGGCCCCTTGCACCTTTAAAACCGAAGGTCAATAGCCCGGTGAGGGGGTTGTGATAAATTTCGTATACACCCTCTCCATGTTGCATGTATTTACCAACCTGAAGCTATCCCAGGATTCATAACAGGATTCATCCCAGGATTCTGAAGCTATCACAGGATTCAGTCCTGTGATGAATCCTGGGATGAATCTGAATCCTGGGATGAATCCTGTGATAGCTTCAGAATCCTGTGATGAATCCTGGAATGAATCCTGGGATGAATCCTGTGATGAATCCTGGGATGAATCTGAATCCTGGGATGAATCCTGTGATAGCTTCAGAATCCTGTGATGAATCCTGGGATGAATCCTGTGATGAATCCTAGGATGAATCTGAATCATGGGATGAATCCTGTGATAGCTTCAGGTTGGTATGTATTTGGGAGCGAAAGGATGTTGCGTTTTCTTGTGGGGGCGGAAACTTTGTCAACCTCTCAGTGATCACGGACTTAGTCGTTTTCGAAAAGATTTAGCCCTCGAAAGCGCTATAGCCCCCTCTTATGTCTTTAAAGTGAACTACATCAGTTTACATGTACAACGTATCAGTTTACATGTACAACGTATCGGTTTAAATGTACAACTTATCACTTTGAATGTACAGAGTATCACTTTACATGAGCCTTTTGGCGTTCCATAGTTAATGACTATTTAGACAGGATACGCACATGTCCACCGCAGAAACTAATTGCTGTTAATGTTATGGCCACTGCGCGGGGAATTTTGTAACGTGAGAAGTAACACCAAATATTATACGGAGGGGTTATTTGACAACAGTCACAAATCACAGGAATTAGTGAATCAACAAGATCGTACGTTTCGAGCAGTGTACTGAATGTGACCATCATGTTTTATTGCAGACTAAGTTTTCTACAAACTGAATTCTATAATATTTGACTTAGCCTAAGTTTTTCCCCCAATGATTACTGGTTAGGCATAGTTTATGCTGGTCTTACTCTAGTCTTACTTAGCCTAAGTTAGCTGCAACGTCCTGTTAACATTTCTGATTTTTCGCCGTACTAACGTTACAGTTCTAGCCTAAATCATGTATTTGGCTAGGCCTACATCTGCAATATTCATATAATGCCAAGCTTTTGCCAACTCGTACTTACCACAGGCTTGGGTTGATTATACGTTAAATGTAATCGATTGCGCTTACTCTTATGATTACAACTATAAATCAAAGTAATTGATAACGATTACTTGGACATGTAATAATGATTACAATTATGATTACTTTATGATTATTTTATGATTAAATGATTTTTCTGACTGTTTGTGAAGGATATAAAGGTGTAGAGCTCATTGTTTGTTTGCCTAGATGTTCCCCATGTTTTTTACATGTAGAACGCTCTTAACTACTTAACAGGAATGGCAACATTTTTTTTAGATATTCGTTGTTAGTGTTTAATGACAATGACATCATAGCTCATTTAAACATGTCCTGTACCCAAAAGTGTAATCAATGGAAATTCATATGTTAAATTTGCAGTTCAAATGAAGGGAAACAAAAACTGTGCAAAGAGTAATACACTGCAAATAATAATATTAATAGCAACTGCGAATAGAGAAATGCCTTTTACTTTGTGCAAACTTACCACAATCCCAATACTTTTAAATGTTAGAAAAGTAAATCTAGTATGAGGCAACTGTACAAAACAAGTTTATTATTGATGAGAGAGGCTGAACTTTCAATTATAACAAAGAAACATAACACATTTATGAGGAATATCTACAACAATAGCCATAGCTCCCAACTCTTGGGAAGGCAAATGCTGGTCCATGCCACGAATCGCCGTCCTGGGGGAGGGGGTATCCCTTTTGAATTTTTTTGGAATCCTGGTGATGCCTACATGTAAAATGGTAGCACTTAGAAAGGCTTTTGTCACCCAAAATTTTCTGAGAAATATGCATTTTTTTGTGTGTAACATCAATAAATTGAATAGTAGGTGATAATTCATTCTTTCCCGTGGCATGAAAATGTTCGCTGCTCGCACCAATGAAAAGAAATATAGGCTAATTTGAGGTTCAAATGATGCTGTAAAGGAGGTTTATACTCTATTTTTATTTTTTTTATGTATACTTGACAATTACAATGCGGGTTTTTCGGACGCTTGCGCGGGTCAGCGGGTTTGGGTGTTAGAATGCGGGTCCAACCCGCGAATTGCGGGTCAGTTGGGAGCTCTGAATAGCATATAATTTTTTATGTCATGGAAAACCAAACCTGCTTTCAGTCACTGAAGTTGGCATGTTAAAATGTTCAAGTACACTTAAAATTCGAAGCCATAACTGAATCAAAATATCCAAAGTTTTTAAGTGCATGAAAGTATCAACAAAAAAGAAAGAAAGAAAAGAGAAGCCATCGTCTTTGGGTGCACTGGCTAGTTTTAAGTTTTTATATCATCCATCACTAACGATGTTTTACCCTTGCAAAGGAAGTATCATGAAGAACGGAACTTAGAGCCTAATCTAGATATCACCTTCTCATGCTTCTTTAAGGAATATCATCATTGTCTACATTAATGAAGTTTGAAGAACAAGAAATGGAAAAACACAAAGCAGTTTTAATAAACAATAGTTAGAATTCTCCTTTCGTAACCATTGCCAACATCTTTGATCACAGAGTTTTATGGCAAAGTTTTGCCAGTATTAAAGATGAAAATATAAAATAAAAATGTTTTCCTACACATACTATAGCTGCATGAGTATAATTGAAAATTCTTCTCAAAAGTATCAAGTTTTGTCTTAATGAGCATTTAAAGGCATTGAAGACTCGCCCCAAACCGCATGCCGCGCTCTGAAAAAGTTAACTTTCCGGTGCTTGCAAGTGAAGTTTTCTGCTTGTGGCTACAAAATGCAGACAGAAATGAAACGTGATACCTTGTTATCTTTTATCTAGACCTTAGATGTCCATCGCTGCTAATGTACACTGTGTTGTGGGTATTGACGGTATGTATTGACTGTACACTCTAAGTGTCTAATTACCGACGGTAGCAAGCTGTGTGTGTATTTTCTGGGATCGATGGTGGTGTCTAACACTTCTGTTACACCTCATTCGAAACTAGGTCAGATTACCGGCATGAGAGGTTTCTTTGTGCGCGAGTCTTCACACCCTTTAAGTTCACCCATATTAATACAAGAAATGTCCAGCTTTTTTAACACTGCAATTATTATGCAGCAATATGTTAATCATGGCATTAACAATTTCGACCCCTCCCCCCATAACCCCCACAAACTCAAGACCCCTTGTGCTGGGTGTCATCAAAGTCTTCACTTCTAGTAGCAATGTTTGATAGATACGTCAGTTGTCAATTTCTTTGCCAAAGTTATCAATTACGATTACTTTTTTGCATTTTGATTAAAAGTAAACGATTACAATTACTTCCTAAAATGTAATCAACTATGATTACTGATTACGATTACCCCACGCCTATCCTATGCGCTATGTGCCCAGGGCTCTTTATTACTGTACCAAACTTCATGGCTGAAAGCCAGTTGGGTTACCAACATTCAAATTACCAACTTTATTTGCTGTGTGGTAAAGTAAATTTCATTAGTCTCAAGCTGTCTTGTACAAGTGGACCCAGCACTATTAAATCTCAACATACTGTACCTCGCTGACACCTGTCTTGCGCTTGCAAACTTTCTTGGGAAGAATCCAAGAAACTTTTTAAGTTAAGTTGTAAACATTGCATGCACCATGGTCACCCACATTGACAATGTAATAAGTAACTTGTCATAAGTAGCCTATCAGTAGCTAGTGGAAAACTTCTACTAAATCACTCCAAAAATTGCGTATCTTTTAAAAGCTGCAAAGAACATCATGCAGGCCTCATTTTTAAGAAAATTTTAAGCTTTTCTTTTGGACAACCTTGCTCTCATATTTGGTTGTCCAAAGGATATTTTGGTTATCCAAATGAAAGCACTTATAAAAGCACTTATAAAAGCACTTATAAAAGCACTTATAAAATGGTGTGCCTTGCGTGAGAGCCATATGTAAGTTTTTATCAAATGTATCGATTTAGCCTTGTAGGTGAGTACCGTAACGTTAGGCTACACAGGCGTTTTCTATCGGCCTAAGACCTACTCTTAGTGACTACTCTTACGAAGATCAACAAATCTTGGACAGAACTGTAGTGTAGAGTTATAGACATTCTATGTGGTGTATGGCAATGTTCATGATTAGTGATGTTGGGTAGTGAAAAATGATTTCCGTAATAGATTCTGATCATTTCCAGAAACAAAAGGTTAGCGGTTGTGAAACTGTCAACTCTTCCATTACTGGTGTTATTGTTTTATCTACTTCATCCTCATGTAAGTCAGCCAATGAAGTGGCAGTTACATCCTTCAATTGGTCAATATGATGCTTCCAAAGTTGATCTTCCACTTGGATTTGGTAAATTACTGGTCCCAAGACAGTACTTACCACCCCTCTAACCCAATCCCTAGTAACTTTTCGATAATCCCACACAAAAACTACATTTCCACAAACTAGGTTTCGGTTAGGTTTATTGGATAGGCACATTAACTTCTTCCTTTTAGTTATTGAATGTGACAGATCAGGCTTCAGATTACTCAAGCTGGTTCTTAGTTCTCTCTCTAGAAATAAGCGTGCAGGAGTTTTATCTAGTTGTGGTTTGAGGAGTAGTTTGATATGATAACAGAAATGTTGATATTTTGGTTTGAATATTTCCTCCACTGGACTTGTTTATTTGAGCTTTATTAACCTTGGACCCTTCATTTGTCCAAAACACAGAGAAATCAGACCCCTTTTCAGATTGTTGACTGCCTGAAAAAGGTAATCTCGACAAAAATAGTTGTTTTGTGGTCCTAAATTGTATGTCATATGTCTTCTTCTGAGTCTTGCATCATGACACATTTTTTAGCGTTTTAACTTCATCCCAAATTAACTTAACTTCGTCAACACTCTCTTTAGATTATTCAGATGATCATCATCATTCACCCCAGTAATAATCAAATCATATACATAACACGACACCCCAGGAAGATCACTTAAAATTTTCTCCATAGTCTCCTGAACATTGCTGTAGCAGAGGCCACACCAAAGGGTAATCTGGTATATCTGTAAAGACCCAAGTGAGTGTTTATGCACACCAGATCCTGTGAAGTCCAATTTAGTGAACTTTATTCCCCCAATTAATTTTGTGAATAGCTCATGTGGCCTTGGGAGTGGATGCTCCTGTATACCATTTATGGTTACTTTGTAATCCGCATATTCTGATGCTACCATCCGGTTTCCTAACTGGCACAATGGGGGATGCCCAGTCAGAATATCGCACCTTTCCAATACACCAAGCTTAACCAATCACATTATCTCCTCACTCACTATACCATGAATGGAGAATGGAATGGGTCTTGGCTTGTAAAACTTGGGGCGTGCTCCCTCTTTAAGCTACAACTTAACTTTCACACAACCCACACCCTCTGCAAATACATCATGACCTTCTGGCCATTTAAATTCTTTAGATCCTGAAACAGTTATTTTGTTTACACCCAGAATTAAATTCTAATCCAATCTCAACTCTCATAACCATTTTCTCCCTAACAAAGTAGGACACTTGTTTGCACCACTATAATGTGTATATTCTTATTCTGATACATATGATTTATGGTAACCCCTACTTTACCAACCACATCAGGTCTCTCTCCAGTCAAAGACTTTAGTTTAAAATTTGTTGACCCCAGCCAGACTTTTCTCAAAATCTTGTCATAATTTTCTTTTGACATGCTAGTCATTGCTGATCCTGTATCAACTTAAATATCCACATTCTTCCCATTCACTTCTTCATTGACTATTACTGGTTGATGGTCACCCAAATTCCAGCCAATATGCAATATTCTTGTGATTGGTATTACAATTCAAATAAATATGCAATTGGTATTACAATACTAGTAAATATGCATTATTCTTGTGATTGGTATTACAATTCCAGTAAATATGCAATATTCTTGTGATTGTTATTACAGTTCTAGTAAATATGCAATATTCTCATGGTTGGTATTACAATTCAAGTAAATATGCAATATTCTCATGGTTGGTATTACAATTCAAGTAAATATGCAATATTCTCATGATTGGTATTACAATTCAAGTAAATATGCAATATTCTCATGGTTGGTATAACAATTCAAGTAAATATGCAATATTCTCATGGTTGGTATTACAATCCAAGTATATATGCAATATTCTCGTGATTAATATTACAATTCCAGTAAATATGCAATATTCTCTTGATTGGTGTTACAAGTCAAGTGAATATACAGTATTCTTGTGATTGGTCCTCATCAAAATGTTCACTTAAATTATTGAGGCTTCCTCTGCTTGTTTTGGATTATCACAGAGTGATAGTATAAAGGATAACTTGTTGTTAAACTTGTACCTTCCTTGCCACTCCATTTTGTAAATAATTTTGCATTTTCAACTGGCCTTAGATGCAATTTGGTGCTCCAAATGAGATTTTTTTCTCATTTGGAAATGAAAGAGGGGTTTTCTGACTTGCGGAGCGGGGGGGCGGAATGATACTTCCACCCCACCATATTTTTCCAGCCCCCCCGGTTCCTACGCCATTGCTGCACAGTTCAAACTAGGCTACTAATGCAACAATCTTCCTATGGTATACACTTGTAACCAGTGGCGTCACCAATTCAACCTTGGGGGCACAGGGGGTGCACAGCACTTATTTAGGGGGCACATTGTTTATTTGTGAATGCCATCCTGGGGGAGGGGTGTCCCCCTCCTTTTTGAGAAATTTTTGATTACTTAAGGGTCCTTAGATGCAATCTGGTGCTATATTTTGCAACTTGACGTAAATTTATATTCAAGTGCTTTCGGGCTTTGTCTGTGCGATATTTATGTCTTCAATTGAGGCGGATAAAAAAGTTATACCAAAAAATGGAAATAAAACCTTTGCTTTGATAATGTTTTCAAATAATTAAGTGTCATAAGATGCAATTTGGTGCTATCTGGTGATTATCCATTATGAGAGAACAAAAAGATGTTTTTCACTTGATTAGTTGAGGCTTCAGACCCCTCCATCTCAAGAGGGTTTGGGGAAAGTTTACAATGTGAAGAAGAGTGTTGAAAATTTAAATTCAAGCAGGGTAGTAGGGAAGTGCAAGCACTAGCGGTTCACGCTGGAGCTTAGAGCTGTGACCTTGTTAGTGAGTTACTAACTAAGGCCAACTGGTTATTGTGATGGTCGGTGGAATGAAGTTTAACTGATGAACATAATATGTTTCGTCCTTTGTAAAAAAAAGTTGAGTATTTTTTTAACACTACAACTCTCACCTGGGGGAGCACAATTTTTTTGGGGAGGGCACGTGCCCCCAGCTAGGCCCCCCCCCCCCCTTCGCCACTGCTTGTAACTTACGTGATGTCACGTAAGTTGGAGAGTTTATGTGTGTTTTGCTTACCGACAAAATGTAGCAATGATCATTTATATTGATCATGAAGTTCAATATGTATACTATAGTTGCTTTACAACAGAGCTGCCTCCATTTTATGTGATGCCTATGGTTTGTAGAAAAACTTTCTGTGAATTTTTATGCCACTTGAGTAACACCACTGTTTTGGTATTTGTCTTTCATATTTGTTAAAAATATAAGGAGCTGTTATGTAACAAACTTAAGAATTTATTGCCAGATAGTCCCATCATATTTATAGTTCAATAGCAGATTACTTAGACTAATTATCCTAAAGTTTGCAAGTCTAAAATTTATCTGTAAATCAGTGCTTTTTTAAAAACCTTGTAAAACAAGATATCTCAAGGGAATCATGGGCAGACCTCATATTAAGTGTCCAGAGGTACCACATTGAATACAGGAAGCCTATTGTTTTTGATGGAGGTAATTTGGGGTCACCTGGGGTCAAATTGAGAAAATGTTGTAAACATGGTATCTCAATATTGGAAGCTTGGGCAGATCTCATACTTGGTATGAAGGTGTATAACATTGAGCAAAAGAAGCCTATTGATTTTGGTGGAGGTCAAAGGTGATTTGGGGACAAGTGGTCAAATTGTAAAAGCCTTGTCAACATGATATTGGAAGAAGGGAACTTTGGACAGATCTATTTTTGGTTTGTTGATGTTCCATATCAAATTTAAGAAGCCTATTATTGCTTTTGGTGGAGTTCAAATGTCATTTGAAGTCAACAAATGCCAAACATTTACTTCATTGCCCTAGGGCCCTCTTACCTGTCTCTCTACACTAACATGCCTTCCTCAACATAACATCCCAAGGGCAGCTTGTACTCTTTGACTTGACATGAAAAAAAAAATATGTTGTAAGTACGCATGTTGGAACACAGGGTTGTACATGTGAGCAGGTGTCAAAAGCCATCAGTGCCAGTACATGATTACCATGCTATGAACAGCTATATATTCAATACAGACAATGTACTGGAGTACTAAACGGCAGTCATATTGCAGGTATTAAACATTTTCATGTCATCAAGGAACTGACTGGGTACAATCTAAGACTAAGTAAAATGATTACTAAGGTTCTTTAAATGTTAGCATTGGCTAGAAATTAATCAAAGTTATTTTGTGTGAAGTACCTTTCAGTGTGTCTCTGATTTATTTGGTAGCCTGGTATGTATACTATGTCCGCTGTCACTTTGACTCACTGATACTCAATTCTCAGTGGCTAGTAGACAGATGGCATGTGGCTCCTCAGATTATAAATTTTTTCTATCAATGTTTGCATCACACTTCATCACACATCATAGCTATAATATAGCTAGTGATACATAGTGTCAGAGCACACTTGACGTAAGTCAAGTTTTTCTTTATTTTCTTTAATTTCTACAGAATTAATTGAGGAACATGACTGACAAAGTGTTAGTTCTGGGTGGAGGTGGAAGAGAACATGCCATTGCTTGGAAACTTGCCCAGTCTTGTTTGGTTGGTGAGGTCATGGTAACTCCAGGAAATGCTGGTACAGCTTCAATTAATAAAGTCAGAAATGTTGGTAAGTGTAGTAATTGAGATGAATGGATTGTTAAAACTTGGTGGTGACTTGAACTGCTTCACTGTTCTTCTGTACACCACATAATGTTCACGCTTCTACATTAGATAATGGTAAAACAAACTGAACGTTTATATGATGAGACATAGATTTTTCATGACAATCCTGACATGCACCCAGGTGCATAGCAAGACTTTGTGGTGTGAGGGGCAAAGACAAATTGCTATCCCATTTTGAGAGTCAGATAATTAAAGTTAAATTAACACTTGTTTTATGACTTTTATGACACAATATTAGCTCTGCCCTGTGGTAAACCTCAGGAATTGTAATGAAAAATAGAACTAAATTTCACAATATCATGCAAGTCCTACATCCCAGAGATCAATGATTTGTCAAGAACAAACATTTTCTTGCTTCAAATAATACAACAAAGAGGGCAATCCATGGATTTGCAGATTTTATCTCCATGACCTAACCATCAATGTTGTTTCATGTAAGGCATCAAATGTTGGTCAACTTTACCTCTGACCTACATTCCTTTCAACCTAACCCTCAACAACCAAAAGGAAATATTCTAGTATTTGTCTCATCATTCTCTACATATCGTGTGGTTTAATTGCTTTTTGATTCCTTGCTGACAGCAGAAGGAATATGTGCAATGGTGATAGCGTGTGTATGTGTTTGTGTGTGTCAAAGGTCATTTGTGGTCAACAGGGCAATATGTGAATATATTAAAAGTGCTATATCTCCAGAACCAGAACATGAAAGGAGCCCATATTCATGGTATGATAGCCTTGTGTATTGTATAGTTTCTACACAATTTGATGTAGGTCAGATTCATTTAAGGTCACTAGGTGTAATAATTTGAACACTATGTAAAAACGGTATTTCCAGGAAGAAAACTGCAGTAGCTGGTATGTATGGCTATGGCTTCTCTATAGTAAGAACAAGAACCAACCCTATTGTGTTTGGTGGAGGATATGTGTCATTTGAGGTTACACTCTGGAAATTTTAAACATGCATGGCATCATAAGATAGACAGTTTTATTGGATATATTGGCAAATGACTTTGCATTCAAGATGGCGTATGTGTGTGTATGTGAGTGCATTTGAGACGCCCAGCTTGTTAACACGATATCTCAAGAAGGGAAGGTCAATTTCATATTTGGTGTGTAGAAAAACCACATTAAGTATAAGAAGCCTATTGTTTGTGGTGGAGGTCAAAGGTTATTTGGGGTCACCAGGGGTCAATTTGTGAAAACCTTGTAAGCATGATATCTCAAGAAGGGAACGTCAGACCAACTCGTTGATGTGTAGAAGTACCACATTGTGTAAAAGAAGCCTATTGTTTTCGGTGGAGGGCAAAGTTCATTTGGGGTCACCAGGAGTCAAATTGTGAAAACCTTGTAATCACGATATCTCAATACTGGAAGCTTGGCCAACGTCTAATTTAGTGTGTAGAAGTACCACATTGAGTTAATGAAGCCTATTGTTTTTGGTGAAGGTCAAAGGTCAATTTGGGTCATCATAGGTCATATCGTGAAATCCTTGTAAACATGTACATCCTCACTATACATTACATCAGATTCATGAAGTAAACTGCTCATGTTACAGTACATCATCGAAACCACAATGCTTTTTTGCATTCTGGTTAAGAACCTTATTAATAATTCTTGAAAGTTTACACCATTATCAGAAGAAGCCTATTGTTTTTGGTGGAGGGCAAAGGTCATTTGGGGTCACCAGGAGTCAAATTGTGAAAACCTTGTAATCAGGATATCTCATTACTGGAAGCTTGGCCGACTTCTAATTTAGTGTGTAGAAGTACCACATTGAGTTAAAGAAGCCTATTGTTTATGGTGGAGGTCAATTGGGGTCATCATAGGTCAAATCGTGAAACCCTTGTTAAAGTGTACACCCTCACTATACATTACATCAGATTCATGAAGAAAACTGCTCACGTTTCATCATCGAAACCACAATGCATTTTTGCATTCTGGTTAAGAACCTAATTAGTAATTCTTGAAAGTTTAAACCATCATCAGGGTAATATTTCATTGCTCTCACTGTTTTGGTAGACATCCTTGCTCTTATCATACTTCTTTAGTAATCTTGGTACTGGTTTAAGATGCCGTTTAAGATGTCATTAGTATCTACGTTAGCCAGAAATTACTGCACAATATCTGAATTATCAATATTACAGACCTCAGGGATTTACTTGACACAGAACACTGACCTTATCCCATTACAGTTGTCCTTATTACTGCTTATTTCAACAAGTACATTTAATGACAGATATTGTCCAAATATTTTCCCAATTATGATGCTGATTGAGATCATTTGAAGTCAACAGCAGTCAAAGTCTGGACATCTTGTAAGCTGCTTTCAAGGTAACCATATCTTTGATGAATGAATTGTCAGGATTTGATGTTTTCTCTTTTAAGTGGCTGAGAGGGTTTTCCACTAATGACTGTTATAAGTCATCAACTTTCAAAAGTGTAATACCTTTGCAATATTCATGTTATCTGGAAGTCTTTTTCTGATGTTCTGGTACATTTTCCTGTTGCTCTATCAAACAACAGTATAAACTTATAAGGCAATGAATCACTAAGCCTGTTGGCTATCTGGTTCCTACATTATGATGTGCCAAAACTAGCTAAAAACCAGTGACATATGACGTCATCAATCATGCAGGCACAATGTTAGTTGGTCAGGCACCTACACACCAAGTTTGAACTTGATCTGACTTACATCATAGGAGGAGTTTGGGACACACTTTTTCACACAATTTAGGCCGAATTAACCTTTGTCTTCGACCCTAAACACCCTAAACAAAATTCCACTGTTTTAAATTTGGTCTCATTCTCTACATGTGGTGTGGTCTAATGCCATTTCCTACATTTTGACAAGCAGAAAATTTAGGTTTTTGACTTTTGACCTTAGAACATATGATGTCATCCATCTATGCAGTCATCATTCTTGCAGGCATGAGTTTACATGATCAGGCGCCTACCCACCAAGTTTGAACTGGATCCGACTCGACCCATAACAACCACATAAGTACTATTTAAATTTTGCCCATCATTCTCAAAATATCTTGTGGTTTATTGACTTTTTGCAACATACTGACAAGCAAGTAATGCCTAAAAAACTGTGTTTTAGGTATTTGACTTTCGACCTTTTACGTCACCAATCACACAGACATGAGTTTTCATTGTCAAGCACCTACCCACCGAGTTTGAACATGATCGGACTCACAGTGTAGGAGGAGTTTGTGACACACTTTTTTGCACAATTTAGCCGAATTTGATCTTCAACCTCAATTGACCTTTGACCTTAATACTAAACCCCTAAATCTATTCTGTTTAAATTTGTCTCATCCCCTACTTATCGTGTGGTTTAATGCCTTTTCCTACATGTTGACAAGCAGTAAATGGCTAAAAACCAATATGATGTCATCATGCAGGCACAAGTTTAGGCACATACTACCCACCAGGTTTGAGCTTGATCAGACGTACAGTCTAGGAGTACGCAACACACTGTTTTGCTCACGCACACACACACACACACTCACACACTTCTTCACATTTCTGATGTTGAGTGAAATACAGTATCTCATCTCCCTATACATTACATGTAGGGAGATGAGATAAACATAAATAACAACCTTGTAAACCACATACATTTTTAATGACTTTGTTAGTTGTATTAAAGTACTATAGTATGGTATAAATTCAACCTCATAAGCAGAGAAATTTGAGGTGGGGAGGGGGGGGTGGGGGAGGCACAAAATTTGGCTGATTTCCATGCTTGGGATACAGTGTTTTGGGGAGTTGAGAAATCTGCTTGAGGAAGTTTTGGTTCAGCAAGGGAGCTTACTTTTGATGCAAAATTGTGCAATTATTTCCATTATTTGAACTCACATTCGTGTAGTACAACTTGAAATGTTGCCATTTTGTAAGAATTTGTGTGCCTGAATTATAAAATGTATGCCATATGGAAGAAAGTTTGGAGGAGGGGTGGAGGCACAACCCCCAACCTCAGTGGCTATGGCCTTGTGTATGGATTAAGTATCTAAACATTTACAAGTATATAATAGTGCAGGTGTGTCACTACACCCAGGTATCTCATGTCTCATGTGTTCTTATTAGACGACAGTCTAGTTCCATATGACACATGGAACCTTCACTAAATTGTCAATCACGGAATCAAAATGATATTGTTCAGACAAATTTCATTCTATTGTATGCTTAGTATGGCAAATTATCTGAGAAGCACATCACATCCTACTATAAAAACAAGTTCCCTTTTAAGTGTCATATGAAGGACGGCTACTTCAATTTTTTGTCAAATTTGTGGCCGTCCCTGTTTTCTCCCCCAAATTTCTGTGGAGGCATTGTACCCCTGTTATGTGCCCATTCAAAAGAGAAGTTATTAACTGCAAACTTGGTTTTATATGTGAACCGTCATGAGTCAACCAACTTTGAGGACCAGAAGGTTGTTGTTTTTGCAGATCAAATAGGCTAATGTCATTTTAGGTCAAACTTCAAAATCTTGAGAGCAGTGCTACATTGAATGTTTTCTTATAAAATGTTGCACCAGATCACTATTAAAGTTTGTTGGTTTTCTGGTTGTGTAATAGATCCTTGATAAAGGAGGTTTAATGATACCAGTCAAGTAATCAATACATAACAGGGAAAGTCTGTGCTCAAGTATTTTACACCTAGAACTTTAGAAGGAAGATGACATGAATACAAATATTTTAAAACTATAAAAATAAAAGTAATGAATGTCTTGATTGTATGCTGCAAAGCACAGTAATGGTCACAGATAGGTTTGGTATGTCTCCAAGATTCTCCCAAAAGAAAGGTGCAGTTGGGAAAAGTACTTTCCCTGGATAAAGTGTGTTTAATAATGCGATGAACAGTTAACATCAAGAACTAGTCGTTACAGGCAGAGTTGTTATTAGTTAATTCTTGTAAAGCTTTATATTCAAGTAATTACCTTATAGCACCTTAAAGATGGGAAGCAGTACCTTATAAATGGAATCATGCTTTTATTGGTAGCCAATAAAGTTTTTACAAGATTGGAGTGAAATAATCAAATTTGGATGTCCTGTTGACTATAACACCATGCTGCTTTAATGCATATTACCTGATTGTTCCATGATTACAATGGAACAATTTTACAATGTTGAACCTAGCATCTGCCTTTAGTAAGCTTTTACCAACTCCATAATTAATACTTTTTACAGATGCACCTGATGGTGATTTCCAGCAGCTTGCTTCTTGGTGTCACACCAATCAAATTAATCTAGTTGTGGTGGGTCCTGAAACTCCATTAGCTGCTGGTGTGGTGGATGTGCTCAATGCTGCAGGTATACCTTGCTTTGGACCCACAAAGGCAGCAGCAGAACTGGAAGCCAGCAAAGCCTTCTCTAAAGCCTTTATGGACAAATATGAGATACCAACAGCAAAATGGAAAACGTTTGCTGATGTAAAAGCAGCATGTAAGCACATCAATAGGTAAGTTAGCACTTCAGTAGGTAATCAGTACATCAATGAGTCAGCTCTTCATTAGGTATGACAGTACATCAATAAGTAAGTCAGCACTTCAGTATGTCAGTACTTCAATAGGTAAGTCAGCACTTCATTAGGTAATCAGTACATCAATAAGTCAGCTCTTCATTAGGTAATCAGTACATCAATAAGTCAGCTCTTCATTAGGTATGACAGTACATCAATAGGTAAGTCAGCACTTCAGTATGTCAGTACTTCAATAGGTAAGTTAGCACTTCAGTAGGTAATCAGTACATCAATAAGTCAGCACTTCAGTATGTCAGTACTTCAATNNAGCACTTCAGTATGTCAGTACTTCAATAGGTAAGTCAGCACTTCAGTAGGTAATCAGTACATCAATAAGTCAGCTCTTCATTAGGTAATCAGTACATCAATAAGTCAGCTCTTCATTAGGTATGACAGTACATCAATAGGTAAGTCAGCACTTCAGTATGTCAGTACTTCAATAGGTAAGTTAGCACTTCATTAGGTAATCAGTACATCAATAAGTCAGCACTTCAGTATGTCAGTACTTCAATAGGTAAGTCAGCACTTCATTAGGTAATCAGTACATCAATAAGTCAGCTCTTCATTAGGTAATCAGTACATCAATAAGTCAGCTCTTCATTAGGTATGACAGTACATCAATAGGTAAGTCAGCACTTCAGTATGTCAGTACTTCAATAGGTAAATTAGCACTTCATTAGGTAATCAGTACATCAATAAGTCAGCTCTTCATTAGGTATGACAGTACATCCATAGGTAAGTCAGCACTTCAGTATGTCAGTACTTCAATAGGTAAGTTAGCACTTCAGTAGGTAATCAGTACATCAATAAGTCAGCACTTCAGTATGTCAGTACTTCAATAGGTAAGTCAGCACTTCAGTAGGTAATCAGTACATCAATAAGTCAGCTCTTCATTAGGTAATCAGTACATCAATAAGTCAGCACTTCAGTATGTCAGTACTTCAATAGGTAAATCAGCACTTCAGTAGGTAATCAGTACATCAATAAGTCAGCTCTTCATTAGGTAATCAGTACATCAATAAGTCAGCTCTTCATTAGGTAATCAGTACATCAATAAGTCAGCACTTCAGTATGTCAGTACTTCAATAGGTAAGTCAGCACTTCAGTAGGTAATCAGTACATCAATAAGTCAGCTCTTCATTAGGTATGACAGTACATCAATAGGTAAGTTAGCACTTCATTAGGTCTGTCAGTACAGCAAGAAGCAAGTCAAAATGTTTAGCCAAAGAGGCACATGTTAGTTCACATTTAGAATTTGATTTCTGCCAATTTCAGTATATTTTAAGTAGTTTGAGGTGACTTTTTGGGCTGGTCTGTCTTATTAGTTTTATTTGGTTGTCTTTTTGTTGCCTGCAACTGGACATTCAATTTATTTTTCAGTGGAAAATGTTGAAACAGCTTTGAATGATCATTTCATTAGCTGAAATTAACTTTCCCATTTTCAACAAAGTGAACGTTGATAGTTTTCATGAAAATTATGAAAGTTTAGTTCATCTTGATATCTTTCCTAATCTGAGAGTCAATATCTCTTACTATCATAAAACTTCATCAAGTGGCAGTGGAACAGAGACTCCTATAGTGCAGAAAGTAAGAGGGTGCATAGTTTTGTCAATTCTTCTTCTGCCTCACCAATAACAAGCTGCTTTTATACAGCATGTGTATCATCATGTACTGTATGTATTAGGAAAGAAAGATTTCCATAACATTATGGACCTCACAAAACTGCCTTGCTTAAACTGCATCAAATTCAGGGCTGTAAAAACTAAGCAAGTATTTTCACTTTCACTAATTCTTGATATTTTCATTGTGTTTGTAAGCATTTTCTGTTGCTTCTGGTTAAAAAGTTGTGATACAGTGTCTCGTACAAATCAATACTGAGCCAATTGAATATGCAAGGATAAAACCAAATTATGCTTTCCATTCTGTTAGGCCTTACCAAAGTAGCTTTTGGAAATTTTTCCAGTAGTGTGTGCTGAGAATGTCAATTTTCAAATTGCATTTTAGTGCTCCTTACAAGGCTCTTGTGGTCAAAGCTAGTGGACTGGCAGCTGGTAAAGGTGTCGTTGTGGCAAAGACCAAAGAGGAAGCCTGCTCTGCTGTCCAAGATATTCTTCAGGTAAGATCAGCAATATCAATAGAGAGCTGTTTCTGTTGTGTATCAAAGTATGATATCCTTTGCAGTCAGCAAGAACAGTACTTTGTGGCAGCTAATAATACCAGCAGAAAGACTTTATTGAATTAATTTCTTACAGTTGAACTGTGTAAAGCATTGCTCCATTTTGTGGTAACTATACTACATGTTAATCATTCTCCTTCATTTGCATTAGTAAAGGTCTTCAGAAAGTATTAAACTGAATAACAGCAGTGTTGAGCTTATATTTCATTCATTGCCTAGCTTTCAGGAATGTAATACATTGTTGCATTCCAGTGGATATGGATGGCAGTCACATTGAAATGTCTGAAGATTTTTGTGGACCGGCTTAACAATCGAATCTGATACAGTCCAAATGAAAATACGTGAAGAACTAACATGCCATATACATACTGAGTGAGACTACATCTTTGCTTGCTAACTCAAAATCGAACCTGTAAAGTCATCACAACAGTATTTCAGCCTTTATTGTAGGACCTCCTAGGGGGGAATTATCTAAGAGTATGCACAAAAATTATAGGTTAACAAACATTACAATCCTGCTAAAATTTTAATTGCCTGTTGTGTATATACCCATAAAAAAAAAAATTGGGAAGGTTTTAGAACCTCACTACTTTTCCACCCCCACCTATCAACTGTATCCACCCCACCCACTTTGCTTCCTATGTCACTGATTAGGAAATGGCCTTTACTCTCCAATACATTACTAGAAATATGTGAAAACGGAATTGGCCTGCAGTAGTAGGAAAAACAATTTATATCAACAACCTGATCAAACTCCCAATCAGTAATACTGTTATCAAAAAGTATCGTAGACAAATTGGTACTACTGTTTGTAGTGCAATGTATCTTATTCTGAAATATGCTGTTCCAACTGCTTGCCCCATCATCCAATTTCCATTCCCCCAACTCCAACTGCCAGCATGGAAAAGCTGGTAACTATACCACTGAATATATAACAGGTACAGTAGGTTACTTTCTTAGCTGTAAAAAATATTTTGGAATGAACACACATTTTTATGTAGATCAAAATTGTACAACCGATTGCACTGTTCCCTGTAAGAGGCATTTTTACCAGACAACATTGTTGATCTACCCAGGGATGGGCATGAAATTTTGCAGGCCACAGTGAAATACATGGTTCCCAATTCCTGGGCCTCAACACTTATACATTCCAACTCCTGTTAACAAAAAAATAAGAGGGCAATCCACGAAGCAGCAAACACTCATTTCAAATGAATAAATTTACCTGTGAAGGAAGGTTCCATGTCAATTCAATCTCCCCCTTTTAGTTATTAAAAAACAACAACAAAAATTGACCTTTGGTGCTGGGGACCTGCGAGACACAAGGGTTCACCCTGGGTACCTTCCCACCTAGTTTGAAGAAAATTAGTCCAGCCATTTAGGAGTAGTTTTTGACACATTATTGGACACACACAGACACAATTTGACCTCTCTTGCAGTCATGGACTTCTGGTCACACTGGGGTATCCCACCATGTATTTCTCCCCCCCCCCACTCCCCAAGAGTGGCTACTCAGGAAATGAACCCATTACCATGGCAACTGTTGCTATGGCAACCGACCTAGCTGTATATGGCCCAACTGGCAAAGGAACTACAATATCACATTCTCCCTAGGGGAGCAATGAGATAAAAAAGGAACAATTACTTTATAGGAGAATGCACTTGATATGGATCGACTTTATAAGGGAAGGCAACGTCAACAGCCTTGAGGCAAAATCTGAGTAACTTCTTAGGGAAATTAAACTTGCAAGACCAATTTTTAGACTTAATGAATTGTATTTTAGGGAAAGTAAATTATACAGCAGGCTAAATTTACTTTTGGACTCATTGGTGTCATGCCAAGTCCTCTAATTATGGCTACCTGAGTCCAAATTAGAGTCTGTACTCATAGATGGATACAGTCACATGCTAAGTTTTATTTGAATTCCTGTTTTGTCATTGCATGCAGAAACTTGATATCATTGTGAGATTTAGAAGGGCCTCTTATGGAAAGAATGAGCAATTAAGAAGAACTTTCTTTTTTTTGTGCATGTTACCAGTATTTATATTGTATATGTATCTTTATTGTCACCTTAATTGTGTAACAACTCTGTAAGGTGAATTTTATGCATTTTTTTCCAAGTTCAGTATTCATGGTAAAAATGCGCCAAGCATCTGAGAATGACCTAATGATTTTGTCATTGCTAAAACCTATATGTGTGTAAAATCTGTAACTTAAAATTTCACCCACAACAGGACAAGAAGTTTGGCAGTGCTGGTGAAACAGTAGTTATTGAAGAAGTTTTGGAAGGAGAGGAAGTTTCGGTGAGTGAAGTTAACCCTCAGAAATCATAAGATACAGTGTGCTTGACAGACTTCAGATTCATTCTCTTTGGAAGAAAGATGAAGAAGGCACATTTGACTTTGATATCTGTGTGAAGCCAAGAAAAACAGTTCACTGTGCACAGTGAACTTTTATCATCAATTTAAACAACTTTCTGCACTTAGTCAATAAATGATGAAAGCATGGATACAATTGATGAAACTAGGACTAGTCTCTAAATGTTTTTCTTTTAAAAAAAAAAAGTCAGTTTAAATAGCAAGTCATGAACAGTTCTGAAAATTGTGGTCCATCCACTTCTGTAACACCAGGGTTAAGATCATCCAATTCCTAAAATATTTGTACTTAAATACCTTTGTATCAGTGTAATGCTTATAGATGGGGAAGCAATGCCCATATTGTTGCATAAAAATGTAATATTCAACTTTTAGCATAGTTATTGTCAAAGCCTGACCAGTTTCTTACTACCAAAAATAAGTGGATTTCGCTCCCTTTTATGGCAAATTTAGTTTTAATGGTCATGTTGATCGTTGGAGATGATTAATTTTGTTTCTGAAGACTAAAATTCCCTTTGAGGTCATCAGATGGACAAGGCAGAAAAAAATTCATACAGGGCAATCATCACAAAGAATTCCAAAATATTTAAACAGTTTACTTGGTGCTACAAAAGTAAAGAGTTTCCAGTTAAAGATGTATTCAATAATGAAGTATTTAGCCTTAGGAGTTAATATCAATAATATGGTCTAAGTGTTAAATCAATGTATGTTCATAAAACAGCAATGTAAAGAGTGATAATGCAGCAGCGCTCATTGTATTTGCACAGGGGTGAACACATCACTACAGTCACATTTACAGAGATTGGTTGCCAGGTAATATTCCAATCATATTATTTTATGACTTGATTGGTTGTCAGTGTCAACTGCAATGGCTGTCTGACAGTATTTTAGCATACTTGGTTATCATTGTACACAAAGCTTTATGAGGGAGGTTTAATTGGAGGGAGGTTTAATCGCTATTATTGTTACTCAACGGTGTACACAACTGATCAGCCTATCAAATGAATAGTACCAAAAATAATAACAGTAGGACATGTGCAGGGGTTTCAAGGTGTGAAGAATCATTACCAATGATTTTTCCAGGCGCTTTTGCTATGTGAGAATTACTATACCATGTGTCAAAAGAAGTTGAGAAATTGATTGTTGGTAGCCCGACAGTGTTTTGGCCATAAAATTAAGTAGCTTGAATAAGGAGTTCTGGGTACCCAGTGCAAAGGATTTGTCAAACTGGTGTATGTATGTTTGTGTTGCCCTTGGCTTGTATACAGATTTACTGAAAGAGAACATGAGAATTTATGTCATATTAGGTATGTGGATTCATGCATTCATGCAAAGACTAAATGATTGAAGTTAGCATTAATGTTGGCTGTAATGGTTCTGAAGACATTCAGTATTTATGAACGTCTACCACAGTGTGTGTTAATTGTAATTGCAGGTGTTGGCCTTTTCTGATGGGACAACTGTTGCATGCCTGTTACCTGCTCAGGACCATAAGCGAGTGTTTGATGGGGATGAAGGACCCAATACAGGTGGCATGGGGGCATACTGTCCCTATCCAAAGGTAAATGGCACATCTGTTGTATCTGTAATTGTATGACTACGGTACATCTTGCACAGTACTAATAAATATCTGATGAATATGCTTAAGTTGACAGTTATATTTGTCAGTTCTTCTTAGATTATTCATCAGGGATTTTAACCTCTTAGCACTTGGATTTCATTGCTTTGAGCACCTGAGTGAGTGATACCCTGGCCTGACTTAATGAGACTTTCATTTAGAACTTTAGGAGGTTACATACTTGAATAAAGTTTATCAGCCTCCTGCAATCCCTTTCTGGATTAATGTAATTGTAAATGTTAATATCAATGTTTATGTGTGATAATTCCCTTTGTAAACACAATATTTTCCATGGGAAACTTTGATGGATCCCAATGTTTGTTTGTGAATGCCCCGATAAAGGCCCTTTGTTTTGGTAGAGGTACAGAAGTCAACATGTCAAAAGGTGAAAATCTTAAAAAAAAATATCCCAAGAAGAAAACTTTGATCTCATGCTTTGAATATAAAATAAATGAAAGTAAGTGTGTTTAGTGGATGTCAGAGATCACTTCAGGTCAGCAGGTATATTAGTGTTTGCACAGGGTACCCGCCTGACGACGAGATAGTATTGGTTCCTAATTTATTACCCAAATCCTTTGCAAAGTGTGATTGATTTTTTTTGCAAACCGATGGTTAGGCAAGATTTTCCCATTGACTTAGTGTGGTGTTAGGTTACCATGTGGTCGAAGATAACAGAAATAACGATAGTATTCCATGGATATCTTATAACTGCGTCACAATTTCAGCTAACAAAGCAGATGGTTAGGCTAGATTACACCATTGACTTATTGTGGTGTTCGGCAACCATGTGGTTGAAGATAACAGCAATAATGGAAGAATATTCCATTGATATCTTATAACTGCATCACAATTTCGGCTAATAAACAGATGGTTAGGCTAGATCTCCCCATCATCTTAGTGTGGTTATTATTTATTCATTCGTTTATTCCATAGAAGTTGGCTAAGGAAGTTTAGGAGTTGTTACTAATGGATTATAGACAGGATATCTAAAAAATAATAATTGCAAGTGACTTTTTACTAAACGTTTAAGAAATCGCATAATCGAATCCCAATTTTCGGCTCTCGGGTACCCAATTCCCGAGTTTTGGACCTGTGTAAACACTTATGTATATAATGTAATCAAAACTACCGTGTGAAATGTTTCCTCATAGCAAAGAGGGCGGTATTGAAAAACATACGGCTTTGACTTAACATGCATTGACCTGATTTATTCGTACCCCGTATGATTTTACGTAATATACATTTTTGTGTAGTAGAATTTTTGGAATACATAAAAAATATGTGTGTTCCTTATACGTCTTCTGCCATGCCAGCTGTTATTTTTGTTATAGATATATTTTCAGTTTTGTTTTTATCTAAAGCCAACTTATGTGACCCCTATCATATAATGGTACTAATCAAAGCTTCAGGTACATTGACTATTGTATGTGGGGTTAACAATTTATGTATCAAACACAACATATTTGAACATTTAAAGACATGTTAACTACATTACATTATCAACATTTACTAATTTAATAGTACCAAGTTCAATTTCCTTTGTTCCTTTATTATTTTATTCTACCTGTTGAACATTTTCTTCTAACATTTACAAACGGTTCAGACCTTGCCATGTTGGACGAATCTAACCGAAATTATCAACTTTGCGATCCGTGTTATTGAAGGGTGCATCGGTATATCGATATACTAGGTATACCTGGTATTTCATTCATACCCATATCAACGGTATTGAAATCTGTTGTAAACCAATATACTTAAAGTACCAGGTATATCCAAAACAAACCTTGAGTACCTGGTAAGAATAATACCAACACAGATAATGCACTGGATCTCTAGGAAATTCCTACTGCTACTGTTTATGGTTTATACCTTACCATTCCCCGTAGTCCCAAACTGTAAACATTCTTGCTGCACAATCTTAGCCATTGCATCTGTTGCTTGTACTGTACCAGACAAAAGATCAACCAAGGGACACACTGATATGTTTCTTGCTTTTTCACCTTCAAAAATGGTTTAAGCCTAATCGGCCAATCACAAGCACGATGGGTTACATTGACATGAAATTTGGAACAGTCTATGTACGGATGGGGGGCGGGAGGATTGGAGGTACAGAATACAGCACAGCACCTGTTGGAGGTTTTGAAACACGTGCTTTGGAATGCAAGGGAAAGGGATTGGATGGCATGTGTGTGTACATTAATAACAATACATGTGTGCATTTTGTCTAGCAAAGAATCTGTAGTTTGGTATAACATTTTGCCAACAGAAAGACAAGTTAAGCTTTGAAACCGCATGATAGTTTTTTTTTCTGGTTCTTGGATTCAGAAAATACCTTGGGTTTCAAATCTTGGTTCTGACGTTGCCTCATTCCACATGTTATGTGTAGGTTGGTCGTTTTAAATAAGGCAATAGTTTCCTCCTCCCATCTAACTGTTACATGAAAAGTATCTGAAGAAGTACCTTTGGCCAAATTAGTAAATTGTAAAATATCATGTAGTACATTTGCAATGAAACAGCTGTAGTTGTCAGCTGTCTCCTCCAAGACATGGAAATCTGGCAGGCTGAAGGTTAGCCATTAAAACTAATAATATGCAAAATTTATCCTCTGTTTTCCATCATGTCAACTATCAGTGCTATTTGTCATTTCAAGAATTTATTGTTCACTCTTCAGATGAACCAGACAACTTTGGAAATGATAAAAACTGATGTTATTCAGAAAGCTGTGGATGGTATGCAACAGGAAGGAAGAAAATATGTTGGTAAGATAATGATTTACTGTTCAAAACCTACATTGAAATAAAAAAGACATGATTAAACAAGCATGAAGACCATAACAGAAAGGTGGATCTGTACTGAGAACTAGCATGTTGTAAACATAGAGGTAGATCAATGTGTTAGTTTGTAGTGATTGCAGTACTGGGGGAAAATTTGGAGAAACGATTCTCAACAATGTGTTAGGCAATGTAAGACTTCCCACCTTACAGCCTACACTAAGTGTTTTAAATTCCAGTACATATGTGTTGTTTCTACTAGTGTTGTGCTGATATCGCCAATATCAGTTCTCCTCGATATCCAATATAACAATCTCGATATCAGTCCAATACCAATAGTTTTAAACAGCCAGAGTGAAGGACAAATCCCACTTTATTAGTCAGGCATTAATACATGTTTAAAAATTATAGTTGGCTATTGTAAGTTATTATCGTTTGCACAACTCACAAACTTTAACCACGTGTATAACTCTCATTTGCGGAAGCCTGTTAGTAAATTAGTAAATATATATGTGCATCTTGTATAACACTAGTCCTAACCTCTTTTTAAATGAATGATCATATTCCCCACCAAGTTGATATGCATGAAACTGTGCAAGTTTTTTCTTCCTGTTACTCTTGTTGTGTAAAAGTAAGTTGGCCTGACGTTTCGATCTTAGCAGGATCTTCTACAGCCTCTGAAGAAGATCCTGCTAGGATCGAAACGTCAGGCCAACTTACTTTTACACATTCTATTACACAGGCTCTCTAGTGGATAAGCAGTTTGCTAACAGTTTTATTTTATTTTGTTACTCTTGTTGTATGATTTGTTAAGTACTCAGATGGTTAGGCTCAGCTAGATTTCTCATTGACTTAGTGTGGTGTTAGGCTACCATGTAGAAGAAATTGAAAGAATTCTCACAATTCTTATTTATTCATTCGTTTATTACATAGAAGGATAGGCTGACTAGGAATTTTACGATTTTTTAATGCATTATAGACGGGATAACTAAAAAATAATCATCGCAAGTGGCTTTTTACTATTTTTTTTACTCGCTTTTATTCGTTATTCCAAATGCGATCAAATTGCGCGAATCGCGCAATCTCGCGGCTAATGCGAACCCTGGGCCTTCATAATAGATAGTAGCAGTAACAATTGTTTAAGAGCTAATTTGGATATTTATGGTCTGGTCTGGAGAGCAAGCATAAGCAGCGGCGGCAGTGCGATGTTAGTAGTGATGTTAATAATATGAAGTTATTAAGTTAATGAAAGAAACAAAAGCAAATAGAAATTATTAAGGAAGATTTTATACCTTATCTTACACCTACCTATTTGAACATGAAAACATTGTCAGTAGAGAATATAATTCATTTATAAGGGATTCAATATGTAATTTCTGGAAAAGCGTGATGCACAAGGGTAAACAATTTTTTTCAGGGTACCCGGATACCCGACGGGTAACAACTCTCGGGTACCCAGTTCCCGATCTTTGGACCTGTGTAAATGCAAATGTATGGCTTACCACACTTTGAATAAGTTTACACATCGGAACCTCTAAACATTTTCATTTTCTGGTTTCAAATAACTTAGCTACAATGCTTATTTCTATTAAATGTTTTCAGCCGTCACTTAGCCTCATAGCCTGCAGGTGGAACAAAGACATTTGCTTGCACAGTGTAAACAAGTTGGCATTATAAATATTATTTTGGATTTTGGACTAGTTTCTTTCATGTTGACTAATCTACATGTCATAAGATTACCTCCTTAGGAATCGTTTTGAATCTGTGTTGAACTAAGTAGTGTTGCGCTGATTATATGCATGCACTATTGGTATCAGCTGATATTTGCAATATACACTTAATATCAAAAATGTTTGCCGCAGCTGAAAATATTGTTGTATCACAAACATTTGACATTGTTTGAAGCTAACCTAACAATTTGCTTTGAGGGACATTAACTGATTTTTCATGCTTATGTAGCTGTTTGTTGTCACATTACAGTTCTGTCTAGTTACAGGTTCCGAAAAGTTGTAGTGTTCCGGATTCACCTGTCGTGCACGTATATAACACTTAATTATACTTTTTATTTTAAGGATGTGCAATTGGAAATTGAGAATGTTGCTTGTCATGATTGAGTTGCTGAAATTATTTTCATTTCAAGGTATTCTGTATGCAGGACTGATGATGACTGTTGAAGGCCCCAAGACATTGGAATTCAACTGTAGGTTTGGAGACCCTGAAACACAGGCTTTACTTCCACTCTTAAAAAGTGACTTATATCGAACAATGAAGGCATGTGTGGATGGACAACTGCATAAAGAAGTACCAATATTTGAAGAAAACAAGAGTGCTGTTGGGGTTATCATTGCAAGTGGAGGATATCCAGGATCTTACAAAAAAGGGTTTCACATCCAAGGTAGAGTAAAAAGACAATACCATACACACCATACACATCCTTACTAGCAGCTGTTTCTCGGGTCATTCCATATCATATCACCAAAGTTTGGAGTATGTTGTAGTTCGACATATTTTAAAATTTCCCAGCGTATTATATGATTTGGTACACCATTAAAAAAGCATATTCTGAAAATTTTGGTTGCATTGCTTCAAAATTGGCCGATTTATCACACTTTGAAATTCTGCAATTTGACATGGAATGTCGTTTGAAAGTTCTTACAATTGAAATATCTTAACTTGTTAGGATAACCTTCATTTCTTTTTTTACAGATTAGTTGGTTCCATTTTCAAGAAACATTAATTTACCGCTGAAGTACTGCAATTACACTTTAACTTTTTATCCTTGAGCGTTTACCTCAATGGTTATTGTATTTTGGTATAACTTGCAAAGTTGCAAGTCTATACAATATTTCTCCTCACATATATGCTTTACAATCTCAAACATGATCCTTCAAAGAAAATGCTGTATTGATATTTTGTGAATTAGCAAACTAAATTTCTGATTTATAGTAAAAAGTGACTTTATGCTTCAATTGACCTATGGCCAAACATTCTGTGTGGTTAATTGCACTAAAGTTATACATTTGATCTATTACCTCAGTTTCCATTATAACCACATATTTTGCTTGTACTTGACATACCCATTACACATATTAAGGTTTCAAGTCAATGTTGCCCATTGGAGTTCCAGTCAATACAAAAAACACTTCCTCATTGGCTATCCATTAGAATCAGATCCCAGTAGGGTTGTGGACAGCTGCAACTGCCTTGACCTGACTAAACTGTGATGGGATTGCCCCTGATGCCACAACGAATGTCAAACATGTTTAATATGCCCAATTCGGTCACGATGAGACCGACTGTCGGATCTTGGTCAGGTCTTGAGCAAAATTGCACGCAAATTACAACAAAATTGACTGCGACCTGATTGATTTTTCGTCTGGTCGTTGCCTTGTCAGGTTGCAATCAGGTCAGTGCAATTTGCACCTGCCTTAATTTCTACCTTGGTCACGTTGGCATCTTAGTCATTGTAGGCTTCAATAACCAGGTGATTACAATACCTCATTGTTTCATATAGGGGTGATGAGATACATTAATAACAGTAGATTTCATTCTTTATATGTTGCTTCTCTGAAATGAACATGATGAAACCTTATTGCTACTAGTGTGAATTATAATTTTAGGAGATATCAATATATTTTTATGTTAAAAGCTGCACATTTCAAGCATTCTACCTTTAATAAGCAGATGGTGTGTACACAATATTATTTTTTTTGCAAAACCTTTACTGACTTTAAGTACAAGTCCTCATTTTTGGTTTCGATGAATATCGTAACCTATGCATTCATGATGGCGTATGTGTGTGTGTGTTGTGTATGTGCATTTGTGACGTCTAGCTTGTAAACACGATATCTCAAGAAGGGAAAGTTGGACCAACTTCATATTTGGTGTGTAGATGTACCACATTGAGTACAGGAAGCCTATTGTTTTCTGTGAAGGTCAAAGGTCATTTGGGGTCACCAGGGGTCAAAATGTGGAAACCTTGTAAACACAATATCTCAAGAAGGGAAGCTTGGGCAGACCTCATATTTGGGGTGTAGAAGTACCACATTGAGCACAAGTAGCCTATTGTTTTCTGTGGAGGTCAAATGTCATTAAGGGTCACTACAAGGGGTCAAATTGTGAAAACCTTGTAAACACGACATCTCAAGAAAGGAAGCTTGGGCAAACCTCATATGTAATGTGTAGAAGCACCACATTGAGTACAGGAAGCCTAGTGTTTGCTGTGGAGGTTAAAGGTCATTTCGGGTCACTAGGGGTCAAATTGTCAAAACCTTGTAAACACGATAGCTCAAGAAAGGAAGCTTGGGCAGACCTCATATTTAATGTGTAGAAGTACCACATTGAGTACAGGAAGCCTATTATTTTCTGTGGAGGTCAAAGGTCATTTGGGGTCACCAGGGGTCAAATTGTGAAAACATTGTAAACCCGATATCTCAAGAAGGGAAGGTTGGACCAATTCATATTTAGTGTGTAGACGTACCACATTGAGTACAGGAAGCCTAATGTTTAGGTCAAAGGTCTTTTGGGGTCACCAGAGGTCAAATTTTGAAACCTTGTAAACACGATATCTCAAGAAGGGAAGGTCGACCAATTCATATTTAGTGTGTAGATGTACCACATTGAGTACAGGAAGCCTAATGTTTTTGGTGTAGGTCAAAGGTCATTTGGGGACAACAGGTCAAATCGTGACAACCTTGCAAACATGATATTGCAAGAAAGGACAGATCTCATATTTGGTTTGTAGATGTACCATTTTAAATATAAGGAGCCTATTATTGCTTTTGGTGGAGGTCAAAGGTCATTTGAAGTCAGCAAATGCCAAACATCTACTTCACTCCCCTCTTACCTGTCAATCCACACAAACACAACTTCCTAACTATTATATCATAAGGGAAGCTTGGACAGATCGCATATTTGGTATGTTATTGTACCACATTGAGTACAAGAAGCCTTAATGTTGTGGGCGGAGGTCAATGGTCGTTTGAGTTCACCAGGGGTCAGATTGTGAAACCATGTTTTACACAATATTTCAACAAGGACTGATGTCATATTTAGTATGTTGATGTATCTATCACATTAAGTACAAGAAGCTTGTTGTTGAGGTCAATGGTCATTTCAGGACAGCCTGCGTCATTGTGAATTTATTGTTTGTCACATCACACTGCTTTTCACTGTATTACTAATAATAAATATCAAGTATGTTGTACCATGGAGGTAAAATCAAAAACTGTTTTTACCTCCATGGTTGTACACCCTCACTATACATTACGTCAGATTCATGCAGAAAATAGCTGAATGTTACATCATCGAAACCACTATGCATTTTGCATTCTGGTAGTTTATTGGGACAATTATCCTATCAACATTTAAAACATGTATGCTACTTGATTGCTGTTGTCCCTCTGCTTTAAGTTTTGTGCAATCATTTTCTTCTGACTGAATTATTTCCATCACTGTGTTGACCTTGGCATTTTTTTAAGCCTTAGTGAGCTTTGTCTTTCAAGTTCAATTTATATTATTCTTCACTACTTTACAGAAAGCTATACTTACTCCTTCCAATCCAAACATGTTAAATATGCATAGAATTATTTTGATACCTTTCAGGGATACCCCAAGTGGAAAAGGAAGGGATTCTGGTATTCCATAGTGGTACCTCTCTAAAAGATAACAAGGTATTGACTTCAGGAGGTAGAGTGCTCGCAGTGGTATCCACCGAACATGATCTTGAATCTGCAGCTGCTAAGGCATTGTATGCTGCTCAGAAAATTCAATTTGACGGTGCTTTTCATCGGAAAGATATTGCAAAACGAGGATGTGACTTTTTAAAGGAACAAAGGTTAGTTTTAATGATCTTTATAGAAAATCAATACTTTTTATCCTGGAGAAGCAAGTCATTGACTGGATGTAAAACCTACTATCAATTTGAAGTCTTCAAAGTCTTTGAAGTTTGATTTTTGTTCAAGACTTAGTGTTAAAGAAATATGTTTTGGTTTAATGTTTTGTGATGTATAAGTTCATGAGCATTAATGTAGTGGGATATGATACATCTCTTTATTACTAAATTATCAGTGTGATTCCAAGATTATTTGAGTGATTTCTTTGTAAAGTGCTGAAAGATCAGTGTTTGTCTTGCTGTTGGTCTTAATTTAGGTCAATAAACAGATTAACCTATGCAGGGAGTGGTGTGAACATTAATGATGGCAACAAGCTGGTGAAGGCCATAAAGCCATTGGCATCAGCTACCACTAGGCGAGGATGCAAGTCTGTAATTGGTGGCTTTGGTGGGCTCTTCGACATGGACGCAGCTGGGTACAAAGACCCTCTCCTAGTCTCAGGGACAGATGGTGTTGGAACGAAGTTAAAGGTTAGAGCAACTTTATCCCAATCCAATTACACAAGACCAGCTAATGGTAAACTTCACCTGATGACTGTACAGTGCCGCCATGTCGAGGGTGGCCTAAATTTGTGCTTTCAAAACGTCGGAACATGTTTAAAAGCATCAGAAAGTGTCCAAGTGAAAGGCTTTGATAAATCATTGTCATCTCCAAGAAGTGTTGGTACTTCCTCTCAAAATGTTGAGAGGAAAGTTTAACAGTCCAAAGTCAACATTAGATTGTGGTTTCATACCTAGACTCTTTGTCATTAAACAGCCGACTGTTCTTCGGCAAAAAAAAAGAAGATTATTTGACTTGGGAAAGTAACCTATGACTAGGCATAGGCAAGGAACAAAATGTTCCTCTAACTCTGTCAATGTTTGAACTGTAAAAGTGATAAAAGAAGGAAATATAATGAAAACATGTTTTGGATTAAAAAATACCTAAATCACCCATATCTCAAAATGGAGGGAGATATCCCCTTTTTTCCAGCAGTACACAAATTTCTAAAATGTAACTTTCATCACTTCTTTCCGTCTGTGACATATTTCTAAGTTCGTTGGAACTAAACGGCCAAAGATCTATTCAATGTACCAGCTCTGCATAATTCTTTCAAAATTCCAAATTCTAATAGTAGGTCACTATACTACTGTTGTCGTAGAAAACAGTCAATTAGATATAAGAAGTGGCAAGGATTTAGACTTTGACTTAAACAAACAAATGGCATTAACAGGTTAACCATATAGTGGTGAATCCATTGCAGAAATAATGGTTCTAATGATTATTACAATACTGTTTTCGTTTTACTCCTACAGAAAAAAAAAATCAATGGTTAACTATAATTTTCTGCAGTTTAGTTTGAATTTCTATGATTTTATATTAACTGTCTATAATTGTGGTTTTTACCATGTGTAGACATAACGAAATCTCTGACTCCTTTTATGGTCCAAGAGTGACATTAATAATTTTAATATTGAATTGTTTGATAACATATCTTATTATACAGGTTCTGTTTCTCAGTATCTTTATCGTAATTTCTACATGGTTAGAATCGCTGTGGAGCCAACTGCTATGGCAAAATGGAAAGCAGAGTTTAGAGGTTTCAATTGTCACGATTGGAGTAACATTTTCATTATGCCCTGGCACTCTATTTCTGAGACGAGACTCTCCTACTTTCAATTCCGTTTCTTACATAAAATTCTAGAGTAGCAGAACTGCCAAGTGGCAGATGAGCCTGGTCCGCGACCTATATTTCCAGGGAAGAATATTTGCATTTGTGCGTAGGAAATAAGAAGCTAACATTTTTTGGCGTTCTGTACTCTGAAGATTTCTGTGTATTATAATATTGTTATCAGCTTATTAACCAGAAAATTCAAGATTTCTTACTTTAGTAAAGAAAGCTTTACTGTGCTGGTATAGGAATTGGTGGATGAAGGGTTGGGTTATTGTGTGGGTGAATGGCAGCAAGTAATAAAGGTGCCATACAATAGCAGAGGATGATTGTCAAACTCATACACCTATATGGAATAAATTGTACTGCTGTGTTGAATTACCACTTGGTGATCGGCTCAGATGTCATTTCTTTGTTCTTGTTAAGCCCATCTGATAAGATAGGAGCCTGAACGTTTGCGGTCGTACTAGAGGCAAATGAAGGATTTATAAAGAAAGGGGACTGCACAGGGGTCGTTGAAGCACACTCCTATGAAGGGGGTGTGGGGACGTCCCTTCCCCTTAAAAAAAATTACACTTTTAAAAATCATATGAGCATTCTGAGGTATATTTATATAATAATTTTGATATGTATAAGTAGATCTAAATGCAAGTACCCCTGACTGATTACTGTAGTTGTCTTTCCTTTTTTTTTGTGGAATGGACCAGAAGCAAGCAAAGGATTCTTATTTAGGGGGAGATTAATGGGGTTTCTGGAGGTCCTCTCTCTAGCCATCAAATGGTGTATTCTGAGGCAAATTTAGATCATAATTGAGGTATATATATGTAGCTCTAAATGCAAGATCGTGATATTATATTAATGATAAACTGTTTTATTTCTCATGAATGATTAAGGTTGTGACCTGAATCTTTATGGGAGGGCCAGATGACAATGAAGTATTTTATGGAGGAAGGGTGCTGCCGTAGGGTCAGTAAAACCTGCCTCTCATGATGAATAATGTAATATATTTGTTACACATTGTGAAACATTTGACCATCAGTCCTCTAAAATGTTTTGCCTCCTGTATGGTTTTCAGATTGCCCAGTCCTACGGTAACCATTCTACAGTCGGCCAAGATCTGGTTGCCATGTGTGTTAATGATGTTTTGGCCCATGGTGCAGAGGCCTTGTTCTTTCTGGACTATTTTGCCTGCGGTAAACTGGAAGTGGCAGTAGCTACCGATGTGATTGCTGGTGTAGCTGAGGGATGTAAACTAGCAGGGTGTGCCTTGTTAGGTAGGAATCTTTCACAACATATTAGCTATGACCTACCATAATGTCATGATGGTAAACTAACATGATACCACCATTTTACCAATGGTTGTGTGACACTATCTTGATTCACTAGGCTGAATCATAAGAAACAATCACAATTTAGGTTAACAAACTGCTTGTATTAATGTCAGTTTTTTTATATTGCTACTGGAAAACGAAATCCTGATTTTGTTAGCTGTTTTGTCTAATTACATCCAGGTCAAAGTTTAAGTAATGATAATTTTGTACAAATAATTCACAAAACACAGCTTTTGACTAAGCAAAACATGAAACAAGCAATTGCCACAAGTTTTGGGTTGTGTATAATATTTCATTGGAGACTGTTGTTTCCCGAGCATTTTTCAACAAGTTCTCTAGTGGAATCTTTATTATTTCATTGGAAACTGTTGTTTCCCTAGCATGTTTCAACAAGTTCTCTCATGCATTCTCATTATTTAAGTGGAAACTTGTTTCCCTAGCATGTTTCAGCAAGTTCTCTTTGTGCAATCTCCATGCGTGTTCTTTTGTTTTAGCTTATAGGAGCAAGACAAAATCCATTCAATACAATTTCCAAGTCTCATTCTTCCAAACAATTGGTTGCACTATGGGTGATTGTTTGTTTTTGTTTGTTTACTTAACATTGCACCACAAAGTAGCTTGTCAAACAGGTCATATTGTTCAATAATATCTGTCCATGCATACATGTTCTCCATGGATGAGATATGAAGACAAATACCTTATAGGTCACAGAATCATTGATCCTTTTCTCTCTGGTTTTGTCATTACACCTGTTTGTAATTCATTGTAACTGCTTGTCTAATCAATGACTGAGCTGCTTCTTGTGGATAGGATTTATTTGTCAATTTGATCCTCATTCTCGTTGGTCATGTCATTAGATGTAACTTCTGCTCAATTGTTTTCTTACTTTATTAGAGCAATTCTTATATGTTGGAGAATTAAGGGGGACTTGAATAACCATCAGTCTATTTTGTTTCATGTTGTTTACTAGCCTAGTACATTGCTTAATTAAGGCATTTGCTGATCTAACCTGAATTTCTTCACAACTGCTATGTGAAACATAATTATGTAGATAAAGCCTAGCATTTGCAACCTTCCATTATTTGGATTCTGAATTATCCTGATCTAACATCTATTCATTATTGTATAAAAGTGTTCATGCAATAAGCAAATTGATTTTCACAACACAAGAAGGGTAAATGCTGTAGGACTTTACAATTCTGTATTTTACACAATGCGAAACATTGCATTATTGGTACTGTCCACTATAAAAACCAGCAAGCTTAGCTTTAGTATTAGGATGACTGGTCCTCATAATATAGGTTCATGTCCCTACAGACATATCAATCTTGACATACTATACATTATTGTTTCAATATTTTTGCTATTAAAGTGGTGTCAACATGATCAAACTTAAACAAGTGTCATCTATTAAGAATAATTTAATAAAATGTTCCTTTGTTGCATTTCTCTGCAGGTGGAGAAACAGCTGAGATGCCTGGAATGTATGATAGTGGAGAGTATGACCTAGCAGGCTTTGCTGTTGGTGCTGTTGAGAGAGAAGCTCTCATACCACGTACTTGTGACATACAAGAAGGAGATGTTGTACTAGGTGTTGGTTCATCTGGTATTCATAGCAACGGATTCAGCCTTGTACGTAAGATCATTGATAAAGAAGGACTTTCATTAAATGATCCATGTCCATTCCAAGAAGATAAACAACTTGGTAAGGCTGTTACTTTTTCCTGTTAGTCAGTGAGCTCTCATAACTTAATCTTGACTCCCTAGTATCCTATAGATGCTAAAGATCTTATCCTGCAGAATTGTAGTGCTTTACAACTGTAAAAGATGTTCTGTAGTAGTAGGTCAAGTGAAGAATTAAGAAGTGTTCTTGCACTGTGATAGCCCTGTATGTAAAACTCTGCAGCCATTGTTATCCCCCACTAGGAGGATGAGATATTGTAGTTGGTTGGTCAGTTGAGGGTGTAGCAGCTATCGTAGTTGCCGTAGCAATGGTTGCCATGGTAATAGTTAATGTTCGTGAGTAGTGAGTCTCAGTAGGTCACCCATGGTAGGGTAATCGAGGGTGGTCGGAAGTCCATATCAGGTATAGGGGTAAGAAGCTGTCTGTCTGTGTGTGTTTGTCTGTCTGTTACATCAGCAATTTATTCTCAAAAACTACTCGTAAAACTGCAAACTTGGTAGGAAGGTGCACCCCCACCATGTAAACTTGTGTCTCTCTGAGCGAAGGCCAAAGTGGAATGCATACCTTGGTGGTGTGGTCAATTGTTGCTGTTTAATAACAAAGCATTTATGGGCAACATATCTTTGACAAATTAGAAGTTAAGAAATAATTAAGTCATTGATTGTGACTATGTTAAAACTATGTTCCAATTAATAATAGAAATTCGCATAGTGCTGATGTGGGCATTTTAAGATGAAAATGACTTCATATCCTTTCTGAGTGTGCTGTTTAAACTCTTAGTAATGTATGGTATTCACTACTACCTTAGAGGTGCAGATACCTAGGTCTTTCAATATTTATGGAAAGTATTCTGATGTCAAGTTTGATGTCTTGTGTTTATTACTCTGGTATTTCAAAAATAATGAATTATCCAAAGGAGGGACTACTGATTATGTTACAAACAAAGATTTTGATAAAGGTATTTTCTAATATATTTTCATCACACAGGTATGTATCGTAGCATTCAAAATATGAGCAATGCTCCTTGAGAGTAGGACATTATTAACATCTGTTGATTTTCGGAATAGTAATATCAAATAACGCAGTTCAACAAATAAAGATTCCTAAATTGTTCATTTACATATGGCCTTGTAATACCTTGGAAATGTAGATCGAGGTAGATTGGTGGCAGTGTGCTCATTATACATCTCCTTTTACTGAATTTATTGGTGCAAATAGCATAGGACTGGGTGTCATGGGTTCGAATAGTCAAGGGGTCGATCAGAGCCAAAAAACGACGAAGAAGGCAGTGTAGAATGTGTATTACCATAACGGAAACAAAATCCCTGAAAATGTATCAAATAAATCTTCTTAGTTAATTTACAATACAATACATGGTAGCGTGTATTAATTAAAAGTTGTTTAACATTTTCACAAATGAACTCCACTTGCGGATTCCATCCGCCCCAAACGCAACGTCATTCCTGCTGAGAACAGCAGAAAAACGTAAATAACCTGAAATATATTTCAAACATAAACATTGTATACATTTTGTTATGCGTGTATCAGGTTCATCAATATAAACGTTGTAGGGTTTACTTCTTCTCTTACATTCATCAAATATTAACACAAAAACATGAAGGAACTTCTCAGCAGAAGTCCAGTTTATGAACACAAGGAACAACCCTCACTAAACATACGTAATACTACTTCAAGGACTGCAAACTGATCCAGGACTGCAGCCTCACAATTACTAACCTATCAGGCAGCGGTAACGCTTAACATGCCTTTCGCCTTGGCTGGCGTAACCTCAGTCAGGCGAATACTACTACAGAATACATGACACTAGACACACCCTAGCTGATGCCTACTGGCTACGGCATTCCATGGTAACCACGAACAATCAAAACATTCCAGTATCTAACCAACCTCTCAAATATACGACACAATTTAATGCACTTTTTTTCACATCTGTTTAATAACCACCAACAAAAGAGTAAGTTCACTCTAATGTGGTCAACTGTATGCACTAATTAATCATAACAATTAAAACAGAATGTCACTAGCCTCGAAATATGAGTTAACCATGTGACACTGGGCAGGTAGGCTAATTAAGATGAAGAGGAGTAATGCACCACACAGTAAAAGACATCAATTTGGTTTGTTAATTTTTCTAATGGCTTATTCTTTGCTATGCAGGAGAGGTTTTACTTACCCCTACAAGGATTTACTCCAAGACATTATTACCCAGCATCAGAAGTGGAAAGGTGAAAGCCTTTTCTCACATCACTGGGGGTGGTCTTTCTGAAAACATTCCACGTGTCCTGCCAAAAAATGTGAAAGTAGAGCTTGATGCTAGCCAGTGGACTGTTCCAGCTGTGTTTGGATGGCTCTCACAATCAGGAAATATAGAAGAACAGGAAATGTCCAGAACATTCAATTGTGGCATCGGAGCTGTTTTGATTGTGAAAGCTGAGAATGCAAATGAAATCCAGTCACTGATTGAAGTGAATTCTGAGACTGTTTGGAGAATTGGTTCTGTTAAATCTTGTCCGAAGATTGGTAATGAAACCCTCTTATCAAATGTTAAATTTGAACAAAGAGTTGAAGATTAAATTGTTGTACTTAATAGTTTATTACTCAACTTGTGTAACTTCAAATACTGTATCAAATAGTATCATGGAAATGTCAGTTTTGTCCATTCTTTCAATTCAAGCTTTTCTTGTCTATTTTGTATTCATTTATTGAGTCTAAGGATGCTTTCCATGCTGAGTTTGTATATGTGTGTGATGCCTTGGCTTGTAAACTCTCAAAATTAAAACAGTGCATGGTGGTTTAAGATTCATAATTGATATGTTCATCCATCTGTGAATGCAAGATGCCTGTTGTTTCTGTGTTGGTCAAAGGTGCTTTGGGGTCAACATTGGTGTAAGACCAAAAGCAATGCTATGGTGGACTTCATACTGATCATGTCCATTCACCTTAGTGACTAAAAGAACCCTATTGTTTTTCAGTGGTTGTTAACTGCCAGTATGTGCAAGAACCAATAGAAAGTTTGAAGAAGTTCATGCTTGGCATATTTCTCATCCATTATCAATACAAGAAAGTTATTAGTTTTCATGGAGGGATCAATTGCAATCAAAGTCTGAAAAAATAATCAAACAGAAATAAAGCTTGGATGAAAGTCATGAGTTGTGTTCATTTGCCTTTTTGAATAGTATAGTGCTTTGATATCTGTAGATATCAAAAGTCATTGCCTACCATTCTAAATAGAAATAATTTCTGTCACTGAAAGATCCCTACAGGGATTGAAATTGGTTAACCTTTATGAGTGTTTAACAAAGACATTTTGTGTTTTTTCAAGTTACTGGGCCTTATCATCCCTTTTTCATTTTCTTAAGTGTTAGACATTTCAGGAAAGGATATGAACAGTCTTTGCATGTCCATATACATTGATGTGATATAACTGTAACAAACTTGGTGAAGAGAAATACTTTTCTGTATGCAGTCAATTTGGATTTTTTAGTAACAATTTAGTTAACAGTGTCTGTTTTCTGAAGCTTGGTAGCATGTGCACTAAGCCTGGTAGTGGGTGATTGGTTTTTAATGCAAAGGAGTAATTCCATAATAGAAATGCATACTGTTACAAAGGTGTACTTCGGTTTCTTTTAAATTTCTTGTATTGTTTTGCAGATCAGCAAGTTGTTATCACTGGCTTATCCCAGGCCTTGCAAAGAAGTTACCAGGGGCAAATATTGTCACAAGAAAGAAGAAAGCTTAAAGTAGCAGTTCTCATATCAGGCACAGGTACATTTTTCTTAATATTTTCAAAGTGAGAAACTTCATATGCATGGAGTAAACTTTGTATTTTCTGAAGGATCTATATTTTGAAGACATTTTCAAATCAGTAGCAGTCTTTCCATTTCTTTGATCAGCCAACCAGCATGTCCCTTTTACTAAAATAAATTGCCTTTGTGTTGGTTTTTAAAGAAGAAACATATCAATCCATTCTCATATTTACTGTATCATAATGTGATGTAGAATGTTAAGAGAAATCTTGTTATGTTTGTCCACTGCTATGTATAGTTGGCTGAAAGTAGTATTCCTGTAAGTTAGTTTTGGCTGATGTTCTTTATTTTCTTTGGTATTCTTTACCATTTAATTATAAAAAGCAATATTGGTCCCTTATTAGGAAAGCAGTATCCCTCTTATAAAAAAAGAGATATTAGCATCAAATCATGAAATGTCTTCAGTTAACTTTATGATTAGAAAGCAAAGAAGTATCGAGAAATATGTAGCAAATTGTGTTAGAATCCTGCTTATCTATTAGTAGAGTAGCAAATTATATTGTCATTGGAGAGCAGGATTTGGTGACTAGGATATACACTGCATTGAAGGGTTCTTCAAAGATCTCAATCCTGGTTATAGCCTTAGTTGATCTGAGCCTTTAATTGTATGTATATGGTAACATGACAAACATTTGGCTTTGCTGGTTTATCATAGAATATTACTTTTACCATTGTTTATGTGATTCAACAGTGTGAGTTGGGAGCTATTTGCAAGTGTTATTTGTATGATACCCTGTATGTGGTGAACAGAACTTTGTAAATATGCATGAGATTGTAATATTGTGGTATTTAAATTAGCTGTAAAATGTGTCAATAATCCTGCTTTGTTCAATTACAAATGGGATCACTGATGTTATGAGGGTGGTATGGTATCACAGATGCTAACGTACCAAGGTGTACTTAATACAGTCTGCATATCACATAATTAGTGGTTAATACAGTGTGCATATCACATAATTAGTGGTTAATACAGTGTGCATATCACCTAAGTAGTAGTTAATACAGTCTGCATATCACCTAAGTAGTGGTTAATAC
>JAIPMN010001295.1:16007-41031 GCA_020650975.1 Apostichopus californicus | reverse complement strand
AGGTACATTGTTGTCCGTCGAATGAGGACGTTAATACAAAAAGCAAACAATCTTTGTGTTCAAAACGGTCGAACCATAACTTTACTCGGACGCATGCGCGAGATAATGTCTCGAACTCCATCGGTTACTCACTATTGGAAACCAATATCAGTAGCTAACACACGGGAACATTTTGTTGGACGTAATAGGCCTACAGTCACGGAGGCAAAGCAATAAACGGGTGGTAAAAGGAACTTCTTAAGTTATTGAAGTAACCAAACTGACGCTTGTGTTAAATTTTGTAGATAACACATGTCCAAAAATTAATCAAAACCATTACAGAATACAAAGAGCAGGAAGTTTTGAGTTATGTGGTTGGCCCCCTTTCATCTGAGATTGAGTCCATCCTCTGTACCATGAGAATATAGGCTATCTACTTTACTATGGTAGTAGTCTTTGTCAGGTTCTTTTGTAAGGCTGTGCTCGAATTATTGGGTACTTGCCTGCACTCAGGAACGTAAATTCACCATACTTCCAAGGGGGTTGGGGGGGGGGGGTACGAGGACGACTTCTCGGTTTTGTGACATAAGTAAAGTCAAAAGGCAGGCAAAACTCGCTGAAAAACGCGCTGCAGGTATGTACTAGTATTTTTGTCAAAAATCTGTAAGATATTAATCCAAAAATTGTTTCCAACCAGTCCCTTAATTTTAGTTAGGCCTAGCCTAGGCCCTAGGCCTACCACTGTTTTTGCAAATTGCCCAGTCTGGAAAAAATGTATGTTCGCCGTAGAGCTCAGCCAATTTGACTAAACTTGGCGAATTTTAACGTACACAATATTACCACTTTGTCAAGGTAATATAGCGATAGAAATATCTTGCTGGTGCAAGGCAAAATACCTACTAGCCTAGGCCTATGTAAATTTTACTCTAAATTCTAATTCAAATCTGGCTTTTCGAATTCAATCCAGGAAAAGATATGCTCACAGTATTAGGGCTTTTAGTAAACAGTTTGAATGTGATGCTAACAACACCATTGACCAGCATATTTCTTTCAAATGTCTCAACTTGTGGGTTACACCAGGCTGACAAAGCAAATTATAGGTTTGATCAAAAACACTGCATATAGCCTACTGCATATAGCCTACATAGAGCATATTTTATCAGCAAAATTTAAGTTTCTTGTTGTTATTTTCTTGTCATCATTCAAACATGAGCAATATAGTATACACTGATGGTATGCATGTACTACTTAGTTCATAATGACTTATGGGAATGGGCCCTCAATAGGAAGAAGACTTATAGATTAATTATTTTATCACGGCAAATACGGTAAACAAAATAAAAACAGTGATGCTTAACAAGGGTATATGCATTTTGAATTTGGAAATGTAACCTTTTCTGTCAACTTGTGTTAAGATTGTGAGGTAACTTTAAATGCCTTTAAGAAATTCAAAGATTTTGCTATAGCATGTTGCTGAACATTGGAAATTTATCCTTCCTTCAATTTTTGAAACATAAAACTCTAATTTCTTTTTTGATAATTGAATGATCCTAATGATTAGGGAGTGAAAGTTTGGGGCGAAATGATTTGAATCTTAAGTAACAAAAACTGTGGGGGCAAATAATCATAATAATAATAATTTTTAAACTTACCATTCTTTTTGCAAAACATTACTTAACAGCTATTTTTTCTTTTATTTTTACTCATATAGAAACAGATGTAAACAAGCTGAATGATGATGCAGATGAAAAGGAACCGCCAAGGAAACGCGCCCTCCGGTCCGACAATACAAGTGGTCCAAGAGAGTGGAGGGAACGCCACATGTTTCCAAATGAATGTATCATCTGTCATTCCGTCAAAACAAAACGTAATAAGTTCACAGGGAAAAGACCGGTAGTGAGACTTATGAGGTGTGAGATCGTTAATGGTGGCAAACTTTTAGAAGCAGCTAGACTAAAGAATCATGTCGAACTCTTGCAACAGATAGAAGGGGAGGATCTGGTGGCCCGTGAACTGAAATATCATTGGGAGTGTTTTCGAGACTTTACAAGGTTCATAAGTAAAAAACGTAAGGTTGATTTAACCGATTCTCAGAAACGATACATGCCGTCATTTGAGGAATTCAGTGACAAAACAATCAATAAGCGACTTCTTGAGGGAAACGAAATATTGACTCTTGCAAGACTCAATCGCATATTTATTCGTACGATTAAGGAAGTTGAAGACGTTGATGCTCCATACAGGACGTGGAACTTGAAGAAACGTCTTCAAAAAGCATTCCCCCAACTAGTTTTTGTTAACCCTTCACATCGCAATATGAGCACTATTGTGTTGAGTAAGCGTTTGTGTGCGGAAGAGTTAGCTAAAGATTTGGCAGATGATTATTACACATCAACTGATAGCTCAACCGAAGAAGAGCAAGTTATGGAAAAAGAGCAGACTCACAGTACTGAAGGATATGTGCGAGTCTTATTCAATGCAGCTTTGATGACAAAGTTTGAACTTGAAAAGAAATCCTTATCCATTCCATGGCCTCCTGCAGCTGAAGATTTAACAATTCAGAAAACAAAAGAACTTGTTCCTCATTGTCTGTTTAACTTCCTTGCCTGGTTAACTGGTGCATCTGATGAGCCAGAAGATGCAAAATTTGTAGCAGTAACCAACGAAAATGAAAAGAAACTGCTGTCTATCGCCCAAGATATACTTTTCATAGCAAAGGGAGGTAAGCAACCATTGCCAAAACATTTTGCCCTTGCAACAGCAGTACGCCATCTCACTGGCTCAGCATAACTGGTGGGAATTCTCAATGGCCTTGGACACAGCATTGCACACTCAACTCTTCTAGAGTATAATACTGCACTTGCTATGCGACAAATTGACCTTGGGGAAAATGCTCTTCCTCCAGAAATACAGCCCCATCAATTCACAACAATAGTGTGGGATAACATTGACTTTGGTGAGGAAACGTTATCTGGCAAGGGAACCACCCATAGCACAAATGGGATAATGATTCAAAGGCCAATGCAATCAGCTCGCATTACTTCTACACCAGCAATGAAAAGGACAAGGGCCAGAACATTACAGCCTCCTCCAGTGGAAATCACCCCATTTTTGGGTTGTGGGGAGAAAAGAGGTCCCTTTTGCATTGGTAAAGATGTAGATGTGGGCAAGAACAGTTATGAAGGTTCAGAGATTGATGGACGTAACCTTGACATGGCATACAACTTAGTAAGGGCAAAGTTTAGTGGCATCCCAGGGTGGACTGGCTTTAACACCTACCTCTCAACGAAAATTCCACAGAGATCAGTAATTGCTTATCTGCCAGTACTCAATGCCAGTCCAACAGAGATGGATACTGTTCAAACCACCCTCACACGATCCTTGAAGTATGCAGATAGTTTGGGGCAGGATGTAATGGTCCTTGTTTTTGACCAGGCTATTTATGCCAAAGCACAACAAATTCGATGGCGGGATGAGACATTAAAGCAAAGGCTTGTCATTCGTCTTGGGATGTTCCACACTATGATGACATATTTGGCTTGCATTGGAAAGCGATATAAAGATGCGGGTCTTTCAGACATAATGATCGAATCTGGTGTGATAGCTTTGGGTTCCATCAACGGAGTGATGAATGGGCATCACTTCAACCGCAGCATGCGTGCCCACAAGCTGATGCATGATGCCTTACGCAATCTTCAGTGGGAGGCTTATATAGAAAGCGTACCTGAGCAGGAAAGAGTTACTATAAACGACATTTTAACTAAGTTGAAATCAGGTTTTCACAAGAAGGAAGTTTCAAGTATTGTGAGTAGCAATGATTTCCAGAGTGTAGTGTCATCCTTCCAAGATTTTCTTGCAAAGATGAACAAGGAGAGCCCAACATTTGCGATTTGGTCTTCATATGTGAATATGGTTGAAAATGTTTTGCTTCTCACCAGAGCGACTAGAACAGGCAATTGGCAGCTTCATCTGTCCATCATCCGAAGGATCCTTCCGTGGATGTTTGCATATGACAGACCAAACTATTCAAGGTACTTATCAGCATATTATCTTGAAATGTGTGATTTGCAGACCACACATCCTATGACATATGATGCTTTGTCTAGTGGAGAATTTGCAGTTCAGCGACAAGAAGGACATGGATTTGCTCAGGTAGAGTGTGATATATGCATTGAGCAAACTGTCAACAGAGATGCTAAGACAAAAGGAGGACTGGTCGGGTTTACAACAAACCATGGGGCTGTACTGCGTTGGCTGCTTACTCAACATCAGTGCTCAGCCATTACAAATGAATGCAAGGCAATTACAGCAAAGAAGGGAAAAGCAAGAATTAGGAAAGATCTTGACCAGAGCAGAATTGAGCGTGAGGAGAAGGATGTGGAAGCAATTGTGAGCATTGTGCGCAATATGGTTAACCCATTTGATGTGGAGGGTGACAATCTTTTAAATCTTTCGTCTGGTGTTGTTGCTTCTGACAAGGTGAAGCATGATTTGATGCAAGCAGAAGAAATTGGTGTCACTAAGTTTACAGCATTTTGTAGAGGAAACCTTCAAAAAGAAAGCACAAGCTTTTATGACCCAATCAAGCGTTGCAATCTTGCAACATTTGAAGCTGCCAAAAAGAAGAAGATGACAAAAGTTAAAGGAAAAACAGTGACTTTGAAGGCTGACAGAAAGCTTCTTGCAAGGTTAGTTTTCATTGCAAAAGTACGGAACATTGACATCCAGAACCTAATGACTTACTGTCTTGGTCTATTGCCACTACCATTTGCTACAGAACAAGGAGCCTTGGTGAAAACTAACAAGGCAACACTCATGCATTGCTTAGAGTCTGCTGCAGAAAAGACAGTGATTGTTAAGGACATACCAGCAGGAAGTATTTGGATCATTGATGGGATGGCCATGCTCCAGATGTTACATTCAGCTTCTGCACCTGCAACCTTCTATCTTTTAGCTGAGTCTCTTTTGCAGAAGTTAGTCAGGAAGGCTGAAAAGTCAGGTTTAACAGAGCTTCATTTTGTAACTGATACATACCCAGAAATAAGTATAAAGAATGCTGAACGAGATCGCCGTGTTACTACCGGAATCCAAGTCATCAAAATTCAATCTAATAATACAAACCAGAAGCGACCAACCCAGTGGAAAAAGTTTTTAAGTGCAAGTGAGAACAAGGTAACATTTGTTGAATACTTGTTTCATGCATGGCAAAGGTGTCCAGTAGAGGCTTACAAAGGTGTTACAATATTTATTGCACATGGAAAAGACTGTCATGCCCTTAAGGCTGACTGCGGAGTGGTGAAAGCAGATCTCATACCAGAGCTTCATTGCAGTCACGAAGAAGCTGATACCAGACTACTTCTACACGCAAGCTATGCCCAGAAAAATTTGCAATCAGTGCAATCCCCAACAGATCAACCAGCACTTATCATAAAAAGTATGGACACTGACGTGCTCATTATCAGCTTGGGTTGTTCACAAAACTTTACTGCACCACTATTCTTACACACTGGCCGTGGTGACAAAGTTCGCACTCTTGACATCAAGTCTCTTTGTAGTCAACTTGGCATGGATGTTGCATCTGCACTTGTTGGGTTCCATCCATTTACTGGTTGTGATTCTGTCAGTGGATTTTTTGGAAAAGGCAAGACTAGACCATTCAAGTTGATGGTCAAAGATCAACAGTATATACAATTATTCCAACAGCTTGGTGTATCTCTTCTTCCATCAGATCATCTTATTTCAAATTTGGACAAATTTGTATGCCATATGTATGGCCAACAGAAAGCAACAGATGTGAATGCCGCCCGATATAGGATGTTCCGCCTGGGTACTTTTGCTGAAGAGTCACTTCCTCCAAATAAAGACTCCCTTATTAAGCATATCATGCGTGCAAATTATCAGGCACATATATTTCGTCGATGCTTAGAACAGATCCCAGAGATACCCTCTCCAGCTGGAATGGGATGGAAAGTAGAAGAAATAGACGGAGTAAAAAACATTCAGATTGATTGGTGCAGTCTTCCAGCAGCTCCAGATGATATTCTTGAACTCACTAATTGTAGCTGTAAGAAAGGCAACTGCAAACTTAAGCCAAACTCAGATGTTCAACTTCCAGCGCAAGTAACCTGCTGCAGTGAAATTGGGATGATGTGCACGGAACTTTGCAAATGCTCGGGTTGTCAAAACTGCCATCATGAGGATTCTAATATCTCTGAGGAGGAAGGCCCAGATTGTGATGATGAGGACTAATAACTTAACATTTTTCAACTTGACAAGTTGTTGGAAGCTATCTGGTGGGGGGTGTTTTTGTGGGGGGGAGGGGCATTAAGCTCAAAAGATTCAAAAATTTTCAAAAACAGCTTGATCTAAAATTCACTAAAAGCAATTTCAAGTTTTACGGTTCAGGACAATGAACACATGCTAAAATTGAGCAAAATAACAAATTTTACCATCAAAATCAAGTTACAACTGACTACCCTAAAGCTGTTTTTTCTTGTTATTCAGGTGGTAATATGAAAGTGCCTGAAAAGACAATGTCAACATTTTAACTGAAATTGAGGGGAAAATAGAAATGCATAAAACTTTTGAGCAAGTTTCTTTCCATTGAAACTTTGCATGTCAAAATATGTGCAAACATTAATCAGCCACACTCTTAAAAAGGAACTTGTCAAAAAATTGAAAGATTTTTTTTTAAAGAAAGAATCATTTGTGGAAAAATGGTACTTGGGACAATTAATTTTAAATTGGGCCATTATTTGCACAAGTTTAGGGGTGGGCACATTTTCTGTAAATTAATAGTGCATATTTGATTTGGGATGATGTAGCATAGCAGAAATGCTGGGCACTTAACCGGGATGGACTGGTGTCCTTTCCTGGGGAGGTATTATCTTCAAGTGATTGGAAAAGAATTGCAGAAAAAAATTGAGCAGTTTTTCTTTCCACTGAAATTTTGCATGTCAAAAATGTACACACATTGATCAGCCACACTCTAAAAGAGGATTGTGTCAAGAAATTAAATGATCATCCTTGTTAAGTGTGAAAGAAACATTTTTGGTTGAAAGGTGTGTGAGAAAATTTATCTGAAATTGGGCCAGTATTTGCTCATGATTAGAGGTGGGTACTTTGCTGTAAATTGATAGTGCATCCTGGATTTTGGATGATGTAGCATAGCATGCTTTTAGGGCCATGGAGGAAATTAATGCAGGGGAGACCGGGATGGACTGGTGTCCTGTCCTGGGGAGGTATTATTTCTTATTGGAAAGAAAAATAATTGCATAAAGAAATTTGAATAGCTTTTCTTTCCATTGTAATTTTGCATGTCAAAACATGCTCAAATATAGTTCAACCATGCTTTAAAAAATGAAAGTGCCAAAAAATTTAGAGGCTTGATAAAATGAAATAAACCGTGGGCCATTATTTGCTCATGTTTAGTGGTGAAAACTTTTTCTGGATTTCAGTTCATGAAGCATGCTGTTATTTCTATTGAGGAATTGAATGCTGGGGAGTAAATCAGGAATGGATTGTTGTCCTGTCCAGGGGAGGTGTTAATCCACATCTTTTTGCTTCACAGAAAGAAAGGATATAAGCATCAGCCTTTGCAGTCATCAGGATGGGAAAGGATTTAATTTTTTCCGAATGAACGAAATGCTCATGATCAGAGATTGGTAGTTTTTTGTTGTTGTAAATTACTAGAAAAAATTGTATTTGGGATGATGTGGCCATATTTCAGGAAAATTGAATATTTTATTTGGAGTCGCTGTAAAATTCTTTCATCAGTCCCCACCCAGGAGTGTGGTATTTTTTTGTTGTTGTATTTAATAGTGAATATTGTATTTGGAAGGATGTAAGCATTCTTTCAGGAAAATTTATGAAAGGGAGTGTTATTTTAGCAATGCTTGGGAGTTAACGGTGATTATGGTGTCGTGTCGTCCAGGGGAGGTTTTATCTCTCATTTTCTTGCAGCTCGAATAGAGTGGATAAGCATCTGTCTTTTGAGTCATCAGGCTTGGAAAAGTATTTTACTTTTGAATGAACAAAGTGCTCATAGTTTGAGTTGTAGTAGTAAAATTTGGTTTGGGAGGGTATAGCATTCTTTCAAGGCAATTGAGAAAGGGGTGGTGTTATGTGAGCCATCTTCACTATGAATCTCACCTTAGCCAGAAGGTAGCTTAAAAACAATTGTTAAGATCCTTTTGCCTTAATTATGTGTCTAAGTGAACTGCCTTAACTATGTATCTAAGTGAACTTGTTTAAGTTAAAAAAGAGCAAATCTACCATTATCTTTTTTGTATGAATAAAACCTGCTTATACATGGTATTTTATTGTTAGTGAACTTGCAAAGTTTTGCATCTGCTTAAATGATTAAATAAACCTTCAAATAACATTAATGTAACATGAGAGTAACCAAATGAAACAAATCTTAATAAATTCATGTATTCATAATTTATTTATGAAAGCACCAAATAAATTACATCAAAGCATTTTTCAAATCTTTATTCAAAGGAAGTCCATGTTACAACCTGCTCAGTCCAAATTTTCTTTACAAACAAAGATGTGGATAGAGTTTTGAAGATTATTTGAAATTTCCTTCCTTTTTGTTCTCTACCATATACTGTATAACCAATCCTTTCAACTGACTAAAATGGCCTTAATTAATTAATTGGCTAGTTTTTTTAATAATTAATGCGTTTTAGATAACTAACTAGTTAACAATGTTTTTTAACTAATTAATCTAATTAACAAATTGGTTAATTAGCTAACATATTTTAGCAGTCACAATTCATTTCTAATTTCATTCAAGGTCTGAAATAAAAAAAATTGAGTGAACTCCCATGAAACTTGCAGTGTTAGTGTACTTTCTCACTTCAGTAAAACAGTAGTAGTGGAACTGGTATATGGGTTTTAAGTATGGCAATTTAACTCCCTTTTCCATGAATTTTCTTCTCGGTTAACTACAACCATGCGTGGGGATAAAGCAATTTGTGATTAGCAACTCCTATTTCATCATTCTATGATAAATTTAGCCCCTCCCTCCATCAGTTGCACGGAAATTGAAAACAGAGCACATAAATGCCCTATGTACCATGGCCTAAAATCCCATGGATTGCATCTCAGAGCCCTATATTGAAGCTGCAGCGATTTTAGTTTTAGATTTGATTTGATTTGAAGCACCACAATTCATATGTGCAGTGATATATGGAAAGTATTTCAAAGCCCTACTTGGGTGTTTTAGCATTTGGTGATTTTCGTGTCCTCCGGTAGCGACTTTAAAGCACAAAACCATCTGTCAGAAAGGGGAATTTAAGTTCTCGGGAATGTGTTCCAAGAACTGTAGCGATTTTTTAGCCTAATATTTGTGTATCTTTTAATTCATTTGTACCATTAGACGTTCAAATACCGAATAAAAGAAGATGAAACGGTTAAACTTTTAAAGTCCTACCAATTTCAGGTAAATATGGACTAGTTGTTCTTCCGATGACCGTGGGTGACGATCTTCCACAATCGGTACTAGGTGTTATGCTAGAAACTGTGACAGAAACTGTGTGAGGATCAGTCAAAGTGGCCAATATATACAGGGAAATGGTAAGAGGAGGGTGAGGAGATGGTCTTGTGTACTCCACTCTCATCGTCATTCGTATAAAACGTTCAGTCGATTTTTTTTTTTATTTTGGCCCAGGTAACCCTTCAGTGTCATACTCATGCCTTAAATCGCTCGGGTGGGGGTTGGGAGAGGGAATATGTGTCACCACTTTTAAAAACCTGTGCAAGTTATTGAATAAGAGTACTCATTCAATTTCATTTATGGGTATCAAAAATAGAAGTTGCGTTTTGCTTTCTTAGTGGATCCACTGAGGTGTCTCGTTGGCTAATCAAGCTAGTGTACAATGCAACGCCCGACTTTGAAAATAAAAACTCGTAGAAGCAGATGTATAAATTAAATTTATATACAGATATTTCATTCTTAGAAGGAATTTATTCACTCCGCTATCATTAATCATTAAGGAATTAAGCATATTCAGGTGACTCTACAAGGTAGGTTTATAATTGGTTTGATAAGAAACTTACGGAAAGCGTCATATATCGCTATGAATCCTTTTCTCGTATAATTCGGGTGACCACGAAAGTGGAGGTAAAAGGAATTATAGCTTGAAATAAAGGTATTAGGCATCAGCTCTGTGAAGTTATCCCAGCACCATGTACCGACTTCTTGGTCTGAATCTATGGCAGGGCCATCGAATAACTTCGGAAGAAATGATAAAACATCATTGAATGAAATTTAATTTGTGTTATCTTGTACGTTGCAAAAGAAAAAAATTGTCAGGCCATAGTCACCAGTACTTTGGTAATGAAGGAGTGGTAAAACAAATTGTCGATAATTAAGATTGTTAATCCACAGGAAAACCGGCAAAAATACAAAGCAACGTAATAAAAATGTGAAAAATCGTTGTAACTGAAGAAACTTTGATATTTATTGGTTCGCAATGTGCAGCTTTACACGCAAAAGCTAACCATGAAGCTAAAATGTCAACAAATAAAACAATTGCCTGTTCTTAATTCGCTCTAATGAGATACGAACTAGACACGCATTAACTACAACTAAGAAAATTGCATTTGAAGAAGGCTGGCTGCAATCGTTTCCGCTTGTTTCATATAATTTTGAAATCACAATTTCAACCATATACTTTAATGAAGAGCGGATATGAATACAATTTCACTTATTACTTGATATGGAAGTACAAAAATGTTATTTACTCACTTGTAAATAGTCTAATGTACAGTTCATTTAAACCAAAATCTACGAACTCTAAGCGAATAAAGTAATCTCCCTCTACAACGATTCTCCAGCCGTTGAATATGCTGTCTGTGTTCGGGTATCCATTGGATGTAACTAAACCACTCTTCAACGTAAAAGGAATGACTGAAATGAACAATGAACAATATATAAGTGAAGTGGGTATTTAGGTCGCTCTGAAAATATATGAAACTCACTCACGATTTCTTTCTCCCTTTGTTTAATACTATAGCTCAAATTAAGCATATTCTTGGTTTAATCTTATCCCTATGAAGCTAAACGGAAAAAAGGAGTTGACGTAATAATAGTAAAGCGATAACATTTAACCATCATTTATCTATAAATTATAGGCGTACCTATATAACAGTTGGCACCCGGGGTGCATCCTTCCTTTGTCACACCGTGCAGGGGTGCCGCCCTCGGACAGGGATTAGGGTCCCCCTCCCCTTTGAAATTTTTTGCTGATATAAGGTGGCTTGGATGCAAAATGGCAAAGCTTTGAATTGATAACAAAATCATTTAAATTAATAGGGAAAACAAATTAGGCTGCGGCATGGCAACCCCCCCCCCCCCGACTGGTACCCGGGCGAACCGCCCTCTTAGTACGCCACTGTCTTGAATGACGATTGCAAGATAAAAAGAATATATGCAGTGGCGTATATCCATTGTCGCACATGATTTCAAAGGCGTGTGTACATTGGGTGGTCTTAAATCGCCCACTGAACGTTGGAAGGATGGAGGTGGAAGCCCCCCCCCCCCTCTAATGTTAACGTTAATCTATTGTTTTTTACATTTCAGAAGCTCAACCAAAACATGTTGAGTTAATTTTATATTAACACCATTCTCCCTTGACAAATATGTAATGTTTGATACCGGTAAACGTGTTAAGTTTTCTTATTGAGTAGCGTGTTGTATCTTAGTAACTGACCTAATGTTATGTGTGTTAGATTAATAAATGCAGTAGGCCTACTCCTACTTGTTCCAAAGAATTTCGTACTTCTGGAAACCTGGTATAGATATTTATGCAAGAGTCAACCCGAGGTCGTACTAAGAGCATTTTAGAATAGCCAAGTGCGGCGGAAGCACTTTTAATCTGGGAGGGGGCACCGACGTCGCCTCCCCCCCCCCCCTCAAGGAAAACATACATACTAGTATGCCGTTACTACGACGATTTGTTTGCCAAAAGGACTGCCAAATTCGCATTTACTTTTCCCGCTGGGCTTACTTTCTGAGTCCTCTGACGCCCGCTACGAAAAAGTGCCCCCGGGGTAGCGGAAGAGGGGTGGTAGAGGGTGTCCCCTCTACTCGAAATCACCACATGGTATGCCGTTACAACCACGATTTGTTTGCCAAAAAGGACTGTCAAATTCGAATTTAGCTTCCCCGCTGGGCCTACTTTCTGGGTCCTCTGAAGCCCGCTATGAAAAAGTGCCCCGGGATAGCGGAAGAGGGCGTGGTAGAGGGTGTCCCCGTCTACTCGAAAACCCCACATCGTATGCCGTTACAACGACGATTTGTTTGCCAAAAATGCTTATCAAATTCACATTTACAGTTTCCCCGATGGGCTTACTTTCTGGGTCCTCTGACGTCCGCTACGAAAAAGTGCCCCGGGGTAGCGGAAAAGGGGTGTTACCCTCTACTCGAAAACCCCACATGGTATGTCGTTACAACGACGATTTATTTGCCAAAAAGGCCTGTCAAATTAGCATTTATTTCCCCGCTGGTCCTACTTTCTGGGGCCTCTAACGCCGGCTACGAAAAAGTGCCCCTGGGGCAGCGGACGGGATCCAGGGAATATCTGGTACATCCCCACCCCCAAAGCATCCGTAATCGACCTCCCACCTGTCGAGATTCCCAACAATATTGCGATACATGTGACTGAAAAATTTGGTCGTAGCAAGCAGCGTCGAGCCCCACGTGCAAGTGAAGACGTTTATTCTCGACTGGCTTCAAAGAACCCAGTGACAGGATAATGTTTAAATGTGGCCTTTACACTACACCGTAGTAATTTTCTGCTTTTGGTTTCTGCTATTGTGCGCTCTTATTGTCCGCTACTATTGTCCGCGCTTATTGTCCGCTAGCTTCTACTGAGTTTACTACCAGTTGATGTTTGATTGGCGTAACCATCCAGGTACTTATACAAAATGTTAATTGCTAAAGTAGGAATCTGCCGAATTAGAGTTTATTTCTTGTTAGGAGCTTAACAAATTTTTTCCATTCGAAATAGCTTTGAGTTTGACCACAGAAATTCATTAATAGTTCTAAATTAGGATTAGATCTCTTACTGAAATATCGCTGACCTAATAAGGTGATCAAGAGTACAATTTTTATGTACAAAAAGGGCACATTTTTAACCTGAGGAAAAGTGGGGGCACGTGCCCCCTGTGCCCCCCCCCCCCCCCGGTTCCGCCGCCATTGAGAAAAGCCTACTCATACTCGTACCGTCAGTAAATATAAAGAAGGACATGATAAAAGAAGAAAGATTTCCTTAAGGTCTAATTATGTTACGTATCAACAGAAATATTAAAAATCAAGCAAACATAACTACCTATGAACCGAAATGCTTACCTAAGTCTGGCTGTGAAGTGGAGACAACCAATCTTGGTAAAACACACAAATAGATCACACACTGTATGTATAGCCGTGCCTTCCCCATAGTAGTAACCATTATAGTTCCGTACTTATGTATGGTCGTTCCTCTTCAATTGCTGTGATCCTGTGAGAAAAGAAAATACTTCATGTGCACCACATTTCTCCTTGCAACGTTGAAAATGATGCGGACAGTCCAACGTACGAAAGTTAGAAGCATTAAAGCTGCTTTGAACAGTTGTGCATAACACTTATAAATGCTGTCATCACGAAATTGTCCTGTAATAAATATGACTGATCCACGAATCGGTACGTGTATAACAGACCTATGACTTTGTTTATTGTTGGTTGCGGTTGAACTTGAAATGTCTACTAGAAAGTAAATGAAGTGCAGCAATGGAATCATTCAATATTAACAATTGATTTATAAGTTCATGCGGAAAGAAGGACACATTGTGTGCCATTGTCATGACCGAAGATGACTTATATGCTTCACTGTAATACAACGATAACTCAGCCTCCAGTTTGTAAAACCGTCCGTTAAGGGGAAAAGCAACAGAAAGTTATAACTCTAAGATTAGCAGAATGTGAGTTATTGGTTCTACATAGGCTTAGTATTGAATAACTCTGTATTCTTCAGTGGTGGTCTTACGCCTTGTTTGGCATATTTGATATAATATGAAACAAATCTATATTTGCATGGTGGGAATGTGGTTACAGGTAAAAAATAACAAATATCGACATTAAATTCGACTGGCTTTAATTTAATTGCGAAGAACGAAATATAATCTTCCACAAATTATGATTGGGGAGGACTAAAATGTCTGAGCATAGATAAAACTGTCACCGCGACCGCCTTGGCGAAAAGCCTTCATCGGGTGATTTCAGGGGCCCGCCTTAAGGCCCCTGGCGACAAAGCCCCTGCGATTGCACAGGGGACGGACTCACGGCTAGAAATGTTCAAGTTTGCTTCTTTTTGGTCACTAATTTGATATGTCAGTCATATATTTTATTAATAGTCAGATCTGACAAGAGAAAAGACTTAAATTTAGAAACAAATATTACCACCCGGGTGTAACGGAGTGGGGCCTTTATCACAGTTAATAAGATTGAAACCTAAAACAAAAACGGAAACATTCTTTAACTTTGCACACACGAATAAAATAATCTTGTTATACAGATGTTTACAACATGCACACATTCGCAATCGTGCATTCAAGTGACGAGCACCGTTTTGACTAAGATCATGTATTATGTTTCCCTTGTAGAGACATCGTGATACCCATCTGACGATGATCACTCCGTCACAGTCTACATTCATGGGGACTGGGGTTGAGTGCGGATCAGTCATTCGGTTGCTTGGTTTCTCATGCCCAGGTTCTTTTCTTAAAAGGTACCTTGTGTACTTTTTGAACGCCATTCCTACAATACGGGCCTAGAATATTCAGAATGCACACTACTCACTAATGAAATCAGAAGAAATGATATGAACATTTTGCTAAAACTAACTGAAATTGAGCACACTGTCCAGGCGTTCACAATATCGTTGGGCTACTTTCATTTAGAAAGTGGAAATCTTAGGGGGAAGCTGCCACTCCCCCACCCCCGCAACTCCCCCAACCATGCAGGTCACAGTCATATACTTGGCACTGGTTATAACTTAATCACAAATAAAATATTTTTTGAACATATGAACATAACTGCTAAACTAGAACTCAAAGTAAAATGGGTAAAATAGTTATAACAACAACATGACTAACAGCTTGGCACCCAGGCTTAGCAAATATCCATAGCGGTGTATGGGCGTGGTTCCTCGTTAAATTTACGCTATAAATGAAATCCACAATTCTTATATCAACCCAGTTGAAAAGTTCTATTTTTCATCACGGATTTAGAAGATGAGAATTAAACGTTAAAAACTAATCATCTCATAGCACAATGTTTGAGCTCCCTTTATGAGATAAACGAGTCATTATGAGCCTTATAGGCCTTAAGCCTACACGAGTCAGTCACTAAACCTGTGGGGGGGGGGGACTTGTAAAGTTGGGAATGTGTCCAACCCCCAATGATTGATGCCCCTGCTTTTGTGGCATCTTATCATGCATGCCGTCGCAACATATGTCGTTTCACAGCACTCGTTTACTTTCACAGCATTTTGCCATAACTCATTTCCTCTTACTACGCAGAGATAAGTATATGTGCTAAAACTATATGGGCCAATATATCAGAACACTGATAAGTAAGCCGCGGCTAACCTGGATACATGTGATCCAGCCATACTAGAAGCTGAGCCACACGTGTTATGTAGGCATACGTACGGTAACTGATCGGTGGTTTACTGAAGTTAAACAGACCTGGTTTAGGGCCATAAGCAGGAAACCATAATAGGAGGCCTTAATCTTTGTGGCTAAGCTATTTGATTGAATTATATCGTGATAAAAGCGTAGGTTTATGGCCACGTTCCGGGTGACAAATGTATGTCACTACCCTACGAACTGATGAATGATGGAAGGGTTTCATTCAGGACTTCAAATTCGGATCGGGTTTGGCGCAAGGAGGTGGTGCGGATGAGAGATCTGAAGTGAGTCCCAAAAACCGATACTAAATCAATTACAAAAAGGAAAGGAATCAGGGTGTCTCTGAACCCATGGACGTAAGAGTAATGGAATTAAAATGGAAGAAATAAAAAAAAACAGAAAGAAGATACATTTCAAATAAGTTTCAGAGTAATTCCCCATGTCTTTCTATAATTTATTTTGTGCTCGAAACTCACAACCTTTATGAATGAATAAATTCAGTTTTTAAATTTGTTCCACCTATTTACACCAATTACAGTGAACCATACACAAATCAGAAAGTGAAAGTATCGACCCAGTACAAATACCTAAGAACATCATTAACATAACATGATATCAGAATATACTGGAAAAATAAAACAACATCTGTAATCAAAACTATACAGTATGAAATGTTTCCCGAACGGTAATAAAGACAACATTGAAGAACTTAGCATGTATATACTCCGGATGGGTGTCCCGATTAAGTCGCATATGACATTGCAAGGGTCCTACCTGTAACGCGTAAGATTTGTCACAGGGGTTCTACTCGTAAAGCGTTAGGTTGGCATGTAATAAAAACTTTTGAGTAGTCGAATGAGAACTCTATTTCAGAAGGCATAAAAAGTACTTGTGTTCCTTATACAATTGTTTTTATTTCAAGTCAACTTACGTTACCCCTATCAACATAATGGTACTTACCAATGCTCCTAACCTACTAACCAAAGCTCCAGGTACATGAACCTTAGAAGGTTACCAATATTCGTATCAAAAACAACATATTTTAACATTTAATGATATTTTAACTAAATAATATCATCAACATCGACTAATTTATTAGTACCAACAACAATTGTAATGTTCCTTAAAAGAATTCAATACACTTTAACTGTAATAGTGATTACGGACTTTGTGAGACGCATGATAACAAGAAGATTGGATTATAACTGACGCAAAATAAAATAAAATGAAATATTTTAATATAGCATAGAGTAACTGGTGCGGATCGGAACATTATACTGATATAATTCCCATTCAACTTAATATACAGTTGCATATTACGAAAGAAACGTATATAAAAAAATGAAAATGTAAATGTTTAGCTATTAATGCATTTACCAAGATGGAAGCAAGTTAAAATTCTCTTAGTACTACATTTGCATAGACATAAAAAAGTTCGTCCTTTTATAATATTTGTGTTGATAAACTTACGAAACAAAATTTCTTACCTGTATACACGATTCATCAGTAAGGTCAATACCATTTACAACATGATCATTAAAAAATAACCTCGAAAAATAACGTAACTAAAATAGAGTTAAAATTATCATTTACATTTCATTTCAATGTCCTTCACACCAAAGAAAATTTCATATATCGAGTGACGACTTTCACACGTAGAAGAATTTATTAATATGACAGATTAGTATGATTGGTTACATCACCGTTTTATTCAGGTTTCAGTTTAGTTCAAATATTTCCAAAAATTTTGAAGACGCTTTATTTTATAAATTATTTAACTGAACTGAACACTGTGTGATGTTAAGTTCGCCAGATTTACAATGACTGCTACAGAATCATGTAAAACAAAGAAAATGAGGAATTTTCCAAAGACAATCAAGAAAAAAGAACAATAACGACGATAATTAACAGCCCCCCCCCCTCCAAATAGACTATTGAGTTGTGGGTTTACCATTGTCATGTGGCATTAGATACATCTAATTAAATACCTTTTATTCGGGAGTAGCTGAACGATTTTGGCAAATTTGAAAGAGGCTATATAGTGAAGTAAAAAGAAGTGCATCTTTTGATGAAACCAGGACTGAATGTATCAGTCTCTCTTACCAAAGCAACTTGAGTATCATCACAAAGGTCCATGCAAATGCTATGAACACCATCGCGCAACTATTCTCGAAACTTGTCGAATAAAGTGTGCGTTGAAGGTGTTTTATATAGTTTCACTATGTTAGAATATCCAACCGTTGGGTCACTATAGTTTCCATTCCCATGAATAAGACTCGAATTATCACGAATTACTGATGACAATACCTTTTGTATTTCATAAAACTTCTTGTTTCCACAATTCCGTCAGAATTATCTATTATTTGCAGAATTGTGGTAATGTTTCTGTGTTCGTCAATACAAAATACCAGATACGTTTGAAGCTAGGCTCTGAATATCTGCAACTTATAATATGTGACTATTAGGCCTTTTTGTATTTTCCGGTTGGGTATTGATCCAGGTTTGAAGAAGAAATACTTAACATAGCATGTGAAATGAATTTTCTTTGTGACATAGTACTAGCGTTCTGTATTATAATTGCTTTGCGTATTATTGTCACGTATTTTTACTTAATATAAACAACAGTAAATGCAGTTATAAACAATAAACAGCGCAATTAGTACTTTTCAATAGTCCTACTGTACACCAGCTTTTCGTTTCCGTTTTTCGTTGCGTTTTCATCTGAAAGTACGTCTGTTATCGAACGAGAGTAAACGTTGGCCTCGTTTGCGTATACCAAGGACTCATTCGATGGCAAGTCTAGTTTTGGACGGGAAACCCCGAGATGAACGTTATCTTGATGACGGATATCTTCGTAACCTTCTCCATCAGTGGTCTGTAGTGTCCCTTGACCGGTATGAGTAGAAACTGCCACTGGATTCCGTGAATCGAGGGGTAGGCTTACATCGCCCTTATTTGATCTGCTCCTCGTGTCTTTCGTTTTTCTGTTGAAACAGCATCAGTCAACAATGTAAGGGTTATCAAACGGCAATAATATAGAGAGTAAATCGAATAACACAACCAGTGTTTTTTCTTAAATAAATGAGCAGTTAACTATAGTTATTGTTCTACACGAACAAATTGTAGACGCATTTCTGTAAATGTTGCAAGTTTCCTTACCGTAAGTTACAATTCCAATACATGTCGAAAGTAAATGGGCTGGTTGATGATTCCGTTGCCCTATGTTACACTATCTTATTAGTTTACACGTTGCTTCACTGTTCCGATAAGCAATAGAAAATTAATATAATATTTAATCAACTGTTGGCATTGTTCCCCGTGAAATTATTTGAAATACAACTTTCTTCATGAAAAGAATGTTACAACTGAGTTTATTATGTAGGTGACGTGTAATAATACATGAATGTTTACTGAGTAAAATTATAAATCACACTTACAAGGCATTAGCCATCAGGTAACCAACTACAAAACACACTGAACTGAACAGTAGAGCGCCGCCAACGGAAGATAACACTATTACTGAAATGAAACATAAATGATTTCTAAGAATAATTTAAAATAACTGAGAATAATTTTAAGTTTATTAGGCAAATCGTTTGAATAATAAGTGATCGGCTAATTACTGAAAGGTTGAAAAATCGGTGGAATATCACGGCAGAACTATATTGAATCAACACCAATTAGATATTGTACGACATACCAAGCAGTGGAACATATACAAATGGTAACTCGTTGATGTATCACGTAATATGTGTAATGTATCATTGTATGATCTTATCATTGGGTCTTGCACTTCAGAAACAGTCTGAAGGATGGAATAGTTAAATTAAGATTGTTGACGCATAACGTTACTGTAAACTAATCAAGTTTACACATGAAGTATATGTGTGCTTCAGAGAAAATATGCGATGGAATGAATTCATGTGATTATTGTCCATATTCTATGATTGTAGCAGGTTTAAAATGATGATCAATTGGATTAAGTCCACCTTTGCTGACATTATGCATACTTCGAACCCTTAGGTACTTATTGACAAATAAATCAGATGTTAACTTACTTAGTACCAGTTGGGTTGGTCCATCGGTTTGATCACTGCTTGTAGATAATGATTGCTCACTAGTAGTCGTAATTATTGTTGTTGATAAGATATTCGTGGATGTTGATGATCCCTTTCCAGAGTCTAGAACTCGAAGTAATATCGGCAAAAAAAGGTTATAATTTGGTACATCAGATTTCGAAAGGTACGAAAGATGCTCTTTGCCAATGTTTCTATTAATGTTATATCATTCATGTGAGTTTTAAACTTCCCTCCAATGTAAATGAATTGTATACAAAAGCTTTACAACTATATAAAATAATCAAGTACGAATAGGAAACATATTAAAGAATTTTAGGTTATTCTGATGAAGTTTGAAAGAAATGTAATTCTTTTCTATGTGCTTATATAGCATTTGCAGAGCGAGAGAGAGAGGGAGGATATAGAACTGATTGAGGTGCAGGAGATTCATTACAATGTCTTAGTTTTAAGTCAGTGCATTCTCAAATTCCACCCGGTGCACACAGAGAACACAGTTACTACTGCAAATCTTAAAGTTTTGTACCGCAGTAAGAACTGGATCGTGCTATAAAACGGTAGCATGTGCTATTAGGATGACAATAAGAACTGAGGATATGTGTAATTCCAACAAATCCAGTTGTTGGGATTTATTGCGATTACACATATCCTTAGTTCTTACTGTAAACTTAATAGTACATGCTACCGATTTATCAGCACGATCCAGTATTTACTGTGGTACAAAACTTTAAGATTTACAGTAGTTGCTGTCTGTAATCTCTGTGTGAATCGGCTGCAAATTCCCTGTATAACATCACAGATGTGACTGGACGACTACCCACAAACCCAACTTTCCGACATTGTGAGTTTGCGGCACTTAAACTGTAAGGCAAGAGCTTCCATGAGAACCCCACCCATCAGAATCGATGCTCAAAATACACGAACGCTAACTTGGACTATAGACGTCGGCAAGTTCCGAAAAATTGTAGGTAGTTTTTCAACGTCTGGAAAAATCTTGCGATCTACCCTAAATTTCTTGCTACCCGATTTCGATTTGCGATCCATAATATGCACTAAATATTTTCTACAGCTACTGTGAAGATCTTCCCTTACCTATAATTCTTCTTTGAGAGGTTAATGTACGAACCGTGGTAACAGCGACTGTTGATGACGTACTGGGTTTTACTGCGATGAATCAAATCAGTTAAGACATCAGAAGACAGTATCAAGTTATCAACAATATAAATCAGAACATATATCTCTCCGAATGTGTGTAAATTTTAAGGCTACCAGATTTATTAAATTGCTACAATATGATAATATTTATACATTACTTGTGGTTTAAGAAATTAATAATAAGCTCAGAACTGATGTAGACTACTGAGAACAACTTGTTCTAAAACGAATACATTTCTTCATCATACTTTTGTGACATTATTATTTTATAATTTGATATGAGATCTCCTTTCATTGGATATATAGATTTCTAATAGTTTCCTGTTTCTAATGGTGTGGAAGGTTTTTGTGGACATTTACTGTACGAAAATACGATTTGCATCCAATAAAGTACATTGTTTCAATAAGAAGAGTGATATGTGAAAAGATAAGGTGAAACACATAGTTCTTGTATTTTGCTTTACTTGGTGGATCCACTGAGGTGTCTTTTTGGTTAATCAAGCTGGAATATCATGCAGCATCTTACTTTTGCAAATACATCTGGAAAGTGGCTGTCCTTTATGAAATCAATTTATTCACAATTATCTCATTCTTAGAAGGAATTATTCCTGAAGTTATAGTTCATCAATGTGGACCTGCTCTCAGGCAGCGCATTATTACATTGATTGTTAAAAATCTCTATTGCTTTTAACATGATTTACACAGCAGATAAAATCAACTATATATATGTTATGTGGGATAAATTAAGGGATACAAATATAAGAAAGGTATGTCATTACAAGGTAGTTTTGGGAACTCATTATTTAATAGTTACGAAACAACTTTGTTTAAATAACTACACTGCAGGGATGAAGGATGGAGTATTTTAGCACGTGGTCAGATACTGAGGTACATTGTTGTCCGTCGAATGAAGACGTTAATACAAAAAGCAAACAATCTTTGTGTTCAAAACGGTCGAACCATAACTTTACTCGGACGCATGCGCGAGATAATGTCTCGAACTCCATCAGTTACTCACTATTGGAAAACAATATCAGTAGCTAACACACGGGAACATTTTGTTGGACGTAATAGGCCTACAGTAACGGAGGCAAAGCAATAAACGGGTGGTAAAAGGAACTTCTAAAGTTATTGAAGTAACCAAAATGACGCTTGTGTTAAATTTTGTAGATAAAACATGTCCATAGTTTAAAAATTAATCAAAACCATTACAGCATACAAAGAGCAGAAAGTTTTGAGTTCTGTGGTTGGCCCCCTTTCATCTAAGATTGAGTCCATCCTCTGTACCATGAGAATATAGGCTATCTACTTTACTATGGTAGTAGTCTTTGTCAGGCTCTTTTGTAAGGCTGTGCTCGAATTATTGGGTACTTGCCTGCACTCAGGAACGTAAATTCACAATATTTCTAAGGGGGAAGGGGGGGGGGGTACGAGGACGACTTCTTGATTGATCGCAACGATGTCTTTTGAAACTGATTTTTACCGGCAAGCCAGGTCACGTTTTCAAAAGAAAATCAACAAAGGCCGCAATTTTGAGCATTATATAGAATATATAATGCAATTCAGAAATAGGATATACTCTAAATCCCATGGATTGCATCTCAGAGCTCTATAGTGAAGCTGCAGCAATTTTATTTTTAGATATTTCTAGTTCACTGCTAGTGATTTGAAGCACCACAATTCATATGTGCAGTGATATATGGAAAGTATTTCAAAGCCGTACTTGGGTGTTTTAGCATTTGGTGATTTTCGTGTCCTCCGGTAGCGACTTTAAAGCACAAAACCATCCGTCAGAAAGGGGAATTCAAGTTTTCGGGAATGTGTTCCAAGAACTGTAGCGATTTGTTAGCCCAATATTTGTGTATCTTTTAATTCATTTGTACCATTTGACGTTCAAATACCAAATAAAAGAAGATGAAACGGTTAAACGTTTAAAGTCCTACCAATTTCAGGTAAATATGGACTAGTTGTTCTTCCGATGACCGTGGGTGACGATCTTTTACAATCGGTTCTAGGTGTTATGCTAGAAACTGTGACAGAAACTGTGTGAGGATCAGTCATAGATGCCAATATATACAGGGAAATGGTAAGAGGAGGGTGAGGAGATGGTCTTGTGTACTCCACCCTCATCGTCATTCGTGTAAAACGTTCAGTCGAGTTTTTTTTTTTTAAATTTAGGCCCAGGTAACCATTCAGTGTCATACTCATGCCTTAAATCGCTCGGGTGGAGTTGGAAGAGGGAATATGTGTCACTACTTTTAAAAACCTGTGCAAGTTATTGAATAAGAGTACTCATTCAGTTTCATTTATCGGTATCAAAAATAGATGTTGCGTTTTGCTTTCTTAGTGGATCCACTGAGGTGTCTCGTTGGCTACTCAAGCTAGTGTACAATGCAATGCCCGACTTTTGAAAATAACAACTCTTAGAAGCAGATGTATAAATTAAATTTATATACAATTATTTCATTCTTAGAAGGAATTTATTCACTCATTAATCATTAAGGAATTAAGCATATTCAGGTGACTCTACAAGGTAGGTTTATAATTGGTTTGATAAGAAACTTACGGAAAGCGTCATATCTCGCTCTGAATCCGTTTCTAGTATAATTCGGGTGACCACGAAAGAGGAGGTAAAAGGAATTATAGCTTGAAATAAAGGTATTAGGCATCAGCTCTGTGAAGTTATCCCAGCACCATGTACCGACTTCTTTGTCTGAATCTATGGCAGGGCCATCGAATAGCTTCGGAAGAAATGATAAAACTTCTATGAATGAAATTTAATTTGTGTTATCTTGTACGTTGCAAAAGAAAAAATTGTCAGGCCATAGTCACCAGTACTTTGGTAATGAAGGAGTGGTAAAACAAATTGTCGATAATTAAGATTGTTAATCCACAAAGCAACGTAATAAAAATGTGAAAAATCGTTGAAACTGAAGAAACTTTGATATTTATTGGTTCGCAATGTGCAACTATACACGCAAATAGCTAACCATGAAGCTAAAATGTCAACAAATAAAACAATTGCCTGTTCTTAATTCGCTCTAATGAGATACGAACTAGACACGCATTAACTACAACTAAGAAAATTGCATTTGAAGAAGGCTGGCTGCAATCTTTTCCGCTTGTTTCATATAATTTTGAAATCACAATTTCAACCATATATTTTAATGAAGAGCGGATATGAATACAATTCCACTTATTACTTGATATGGAAGTACAAAAATGTTATATACTCACTTGTAAATAGTCTAATGTACAGTCATCTGTTTCATTTAAACCAAAATCTAGGAACTCCAAGCGAATAAAGTAATCTCCCTCTACAACGATTCTCCAGCCAATGAATATGCTGCATGTGTTCGGGTATCCATCGCACAAAATTAAACCACTCTTCAACGTAAAATCAACGACTGAAATGAACAATGAACAATATATAAGTGAAGTGGGTATTTAGGTCGCTCTGAAAATATATGAAACACACTGATCATCTTTTTCTCCCTTTGTTTAATACTCCAGCTTAAATTAAGCGTATTCTTGGTTTAATCTTATCCTTATGAAGCTAAACGGAAAAAAGGAGTTGACGTAATAGTAAAGCGATAAGATTTAACCATCATCTATAAATTATAGGCGTACCTATATAACAGTTGGCACCCGGGGTGCATCCTTCCTTTGTCACACCGTGCAGGGGGTGCCGCCCTCGGACAGGGATTAGGGTGCCCCTCCCCTTTGAAATTTTTTTGCTGATATAAGGTGGCTTGGATGCAAAATGGCAAAGCTTTGAATTAATAGCAAAATCATTTACATTCATAGGGGAAACAAATTAGGCTGCGGCATGGCAACCCCCCCCCCCCCTGACTGGTACCCGGGCGGACCGCCCTCTTAGTACGCCACTGTATTGAATGACGATTGCAAGATAAAAGGGATATACGCAGTGGCGTATATCCATTGTCGCACATGATTTCAAAGGCGTGTGTACATTGGGTGGTCTAAATCCCCGATTGATGTAGTTAGAGGCAGAAACCATGATTGAGGCAGATTCAGGGTTCTCAAATTCTCACCTGATTGAATGTATCAAATCGCCCACTGAACGTTTTTCCAACGTACGATGGAAGGATGGAGGTGGAAGCCCCCCCCCCCCC
>JAIPMN010001295.1:440-15997 GCA_020650975.1 Apostichopus californicus | reverse complement strand
CCCCCCCCCCCCCTCTAATGTTAACGTTAATCTATTGTTTTTTACATTTCAGAAGCTCAACCAAAACATGTTGAATTAATTTTATATTAACACCATTTTTCCTTGACAAATATGTAATGTTTGATACCGGTAAACGTGTTAAGTTTTCTTATTGAGTAGTGTGTTGCATCTGAGTAACTGACCTAATGTTATGTGTGTTAGATTAATAAATGCAGTAGGCCTACTCCTACTTGTTCCAACGAATTTCGTACTTCTGGAAACCTGGTATAGATATTTATGCAAGAGTCAACCCGGAGTCGTACTAGGAGCATTTTAGAATAGCCAAGGGCTGCGGAAGCACTTTTAATCTGGGAGGGGGCACCGACGTCGCCCCCCCCCCCTCAAGGAAAAAATGCATACTAGTTTGCCGTTACAACGACGATTTGTTTGCCAAAAGGACTGTCAAATTCGCATTTACTTTCCCCGCTGGGCTTACTTTCTGGGTCCTCTGACGCCCGCTACGAAAAAGTGCCCCGTGATAGCGGAAGAGGGATGGTAGAGGGTGTCCCCCTCTACTCAAAAGCACCACATGGTATGCCGTTACAACGACGAATTGTTTGCCAAAAGGACTGTCAAATTCGCATTTAGTTTCCCGGCTGGGCCTACTTTTTGGGTCCTCTGAAGCCCGCTATGAAAACGTGCACCCGGAGTAGCGGAAGAGGGATGGTAGAGGGTGTCCCCTCTACTCGAAAGCACCACATGGTATGCCGTTACAACCACGATTTGTTTGCCAAGAAGGACTGTCAAATTCGAATTTAGCTTCCCCGCTGGGCCTACTATCTGGGTCCTCTGAAGCCCGCTACGAAAAAGTGTCCCGGGGTAGCGGAAGAGGGATGGTAGAGGGTGTCCCCGTCTACTCGAAAATCCCACATCGTATGCCGTTACAACGACGATTTGTTTGCCAAAAAGGCTTATCAAATTCGCATTTACAGCTTCCCCGCTGGGCTTACTTTCTGGGCCCTCTAACGCCGGCTACGAAAAAGTGCCCCTGGGGCAGCGGACGGGATCCAGGGAATATCTGGTACATCCCCACCCCCAAAGCATCCGTAATCGACCTCCCACCTGTCGAGATTCTCAACAATATTGCGATACATGTGACTGAAAAATTCGGTCGTAGCAAGCAGCGTCGAGCCCCACGTGCAAGTGTGAAGACGTTTATTCTCGACTGGCTTCAAAGAACCCAGTGACAGGATAATGGTTAAATGTGGCCTTTACACTACACCGTAGTAATTTTCTGCTTTTGGTTTCTGCTATTGTGCGCTCTTATTGTCCGCTACTATTGTCCGCGCTTATTGTCCGCTAGCTTCTACTGAGTTTACTACCAGTTGATGTTTGATTGGCGTAACCATCCAGGTACTTATACAAAATGTTAATTGCTAAAGTAGGAATCTGCCGAATTAGAGTTTATTTCTTGTTAGGAGCTTAACAATTTTTTTTTCCATTCGAAATAGCTTTGAGTTTGACCCACAGAAATTCATTAATAGTTCTAAATTAGGATTAGATCTCTTACTGAAATATCGCTGACCTAATAAGGTGATCAAGAGTACAATTTTTATGTACAAAAAGGGCACATTTTTAACCTGAGGAAAAGTGGGGAGGCACGTTCCCCCTGTGCCCCCCCCCCCCGGTTCCGCCGCCATTGAGAAAAGCCTACTCATACTCGTACCGTCAGTAAATATAAAAAAGGACATGATAAAAGAAGAAAGATTTCCTTAAGGTCTAATTATGTTACGTATCAACAGAAATATTAAAAGTCAAGCAAATATAACTACCTATGAACCGAAATGCTTACCTAAGGCTGGCTGTGAAGTGGAGACAACCAATCTTGGTAAAACACACAAATAGATCACACACTGTATGTATAGCCGTGCCTTCCCCATAGTAATAACCATTCTAGTTCCGTACTTATGTATGGTCGTTCCTCTTCAATTGCTGTGATCCTGTGAGAAAAGAAAATACTTCATGTGCACCACATTTCTCCTTGCAACGTTGAAAATAATGCGGACAGTCCAACGTACGACAGTTAGAAGCATATAAGCTGCTTTGAACAGTTGTGCATAACACTTATAAATGCTGTCATCACGAAATTGTCCTGTAATAAATATGACTGATCCACGAATCGGTACGTGTATAACAGACCTATGACTTTGTTTATTGTTGGTTGCGGTTGAACTTGAAATGTCTACTAGAAAGTAAATGAAGTGCAGCAATGGAATCATTCAATATTAACAATTGATTTATAAGTTCATGCGGAAAGAAGGACACATTGTGTGCCATTGTCATGACCGAAGATGACTTATATGCTTCACAATAATACAACGATAACTCAGCCTCCAGTTTGTAAAACCGTCCGTTAAGGGGAAAAGCAACAGGAAGTTATAACTCTAAGGTTAGCAGAATGTGAATTATTGGTTCTACATAGGCTAAGTATTGAATAACTCTGTATTCTTCAGTGGTGGTCTTACGCCTTGTTTGGCATATTTGAGTCAATATGAAACGAATCTATATTTGCATGGTGGGAAAGTGGTAACAGGTAAAAAATAACAAATAACAAATATCGGCATTTAATTCGGCATTGCGAAGAACGGAATATACTCTTCAACAAATTATGAGTGTATAGAGGACTTAAATGACTGAGCATGGATAAAACTGTCACCGCGACCGCCTTGAGCAAAGCCTTTAACGGGTGAGTCCAGGAGCCCGCCTGATAAGGCCCCTGATGGCGAAGCCCCTGCAATGTCACAGGGGACGGACTCACAGCTAGAAATTTCAGGTCTGCTTCTGTCTGGTCACTCATTTGATATGTCAGTCATATATTTTAATAATAGTCAGATCGGACAAGAGAATATACTTCAATTTGAAATAAAAATTACCACCCGGGTGTAACCGAGTGAGGCCTGTATCATAGTTAATAAGATTGAAACTTAAACCAAAAACGGAAACATTCTTAAACTTTGCACACACGATTAAAATCATCTTGTTATACAGATGTTAACAACATGCACACATTATGGTATCGTTAGTACATTTAAATAGCACTGTTGGGTATATGGACACATTCACTTTATCGGAAATACTACAACCTATCATAATAAAGATATTTAAGGGTCGTAGGCAGGGTTGAATCTGTAGGGGCATTGTTGAAGAACCTCGAGAAACATTATGTATCGTCCAAATGTTACATAGTGATGCTTTTGATGTGCGTATAAACCAAGGTCTTTTCAGAGAAATTTTTAGTGGGTGGATCATTTCCCCACAGGGACGATCACTAGCTAAGCGGACGGCCACCATCGGTCGGAGCGTAGCGTAGCCAGAAAATCTTTGCCAAAAATGCCTCCCAGATTGCTGGAAATGGCACTATAGCCAGGGCTTGTAAGTTGCATCTAAACATTCTTTATTTGAGATCTCATGTTTTAGAAATTAACATTTCCAAAGAAAAGGGTAAATTAGAAAAGTTTCATTCTTTAAATTCACTTTGTACAGAAAAGTATAAACTTAACGTTACTTAATCTTTAGTATTGATTTACACAGGTAACTAAAGATATAAAGCACACTAGGTAGCGTTGGTAGCCGTAGCCTATATTTGCTGAGGGGAAGCCAAATGGGGATACTAGGTTTTAATTAATTGTTAGGTTGTGTTATCATTATAAAACAAAGGTACCAACTGGGGGGAGGGGGGGGGCAAATGAGCCGTGGGCCGTGTAGGGGACTGTGTCTCAATATTCTTAGTTAAAACGTTGAGGCACAAACATAGGTGCTAATAATGAAACTGATAGGCCTATATAAAACATATATACGTAATAAACATGTCGATGAACAGTAGTTTCACATTATACTATTTCACTCAGGTTAAACCTTAGGGGCTCTCTGCTTTTATTGTTATCCTAACAAAACTCGTGAAAACCAAAATAAACGATGGTCCACATCCGCATCGACATCCGCGATCGTTCATATACGTGACGAGCGCCCTTTTGACTAAGATCGTGAGTAGCATTATGTTTCCCTTGTATAGGGAAATCGTGATACACACCTGACAATGATCACACCGTCACAGTCTACATTCATGGGGACTGGGGTTGAGTGCGGATCAGTCATTCGGTTGCTTGGTTTCTCATGCCCAGGTTCTGTTTTTTGAACGCCATTCCTACAATACGGGCCTAGAATCTTCAGGTTGAACACTACTCACTAATGAAATCAGAAGAAATGATAACAACATTTAGCTAAAACTAACTGAAATAGCGCATACTGTCCAGGCGTTCACATTATCGTTGGGCTACTTTCATTTAGGAAATGGAAATTTAGGGGGAAGCTGTAACCCCCCCTCCCCCCTCCCAATTACAACTGTACCGTACGAACTGATGAATGATGGAATGGTTTCATTCAGGACTGCAAACTCGGATTGGGTTTGGCGCAAGGAGGTGGCGCGGGTTGAGAGATCTGAAGTAAGTCCCAAAACGATACTAAATCAATTACAAACAAGAACATGAATCAGGGTGTCTCTACACCCATGTACGATAGCTTCTAAAGAAATATTAGTCCTCCCATGTTTTTAATCGTTCATGAACTGGGACGAAATTATGAGAAACATTGTTATAATACGTTGTTAATTTTTATGTTTTAATATTTTTTGTACAAAGTCAGTAGAATGAGGGTGGTGGAGCAGACTAGACTGTTGAGTATCAGTATAGATGCTTCAGTTTTCTACGCGTTCTCTCAGTTTAAGTTGTCGTTTCATGGTAACACGTAGGTTTATTTTGAAACATTATGGACATTCACTACATAAGCTACATCCAAATATACAAATAAAACTATAAAAACATAAAAAATAACTGCTGATTATTAGAGAGAGACAAACAATTACATTTTGCATGATAACAAGAAGATTGGACCATAACTGACGCAAAATAAAATGAAATATTTTAATATAGCATAGAGTAACTGGTGCGGATCGAAATATTATACTGATGTAATTCCCTTTTAACTTATGATATAGTTACATACTACGAAAGAAACGTAAATAACAAAATGAAAGTGTAAATGTTTAACTATGAATGCATTTACCAAGAGGGAAGCAAGTCACAATTCTCTTAGTACCACATTTGCATAGACATAAGAAAAGTTCGTCCTTTATAATGTTTGTGTTAATAAACTTTCGAAACAAAATTGTTTTGCCTGTATACACGAATCATCAAATAGTTCACTACCATTTACAACATGATCATTCAAAATTAACGTGGAGAAAAATAACGTAACTTAAATAGAACTACAATTATCATTTACATTTCATTTCAATGTACTTCACACCAAAGAAAATTTCATATATTGATTGACGACTTTTACACGTAGAAGAATTTATTAATATGACAAATTAGTATCATTCGTTACATCATCGGTTTATTCAGGTTTCAGGTTAGTTCAAATATTTAAAAAAAATGAAGACGCTTTATTTCATAAATTATTTAACTGAACTGAACACTGTGTGATGTTAAGTTCGCCAGATTTACAATGACTGCTACAGAATCATGTAAAACAAAGAAAATGAGGAATTTTCCAAAGACAATCAAGAAAAAAAAGAACAATAACGACGATAATTAACAGCCCCCCTCCAAATAGACTATTGAGTTGTGGGTTTACCATTGTCATGTGGCATTAGATACAACTTATTAAATACCATTTTTTCGGGAGTAGCTGAACGATTTTGGCAAATTTAAAAGAGGCTATATAGTGAAGTAAAAAGAAGTGCATCTTTTGATGGAACCAACATTATTCCAGGACTGAATGTATCAGTCTCTCTTACCATAGCAACATGAGTATCATCACAAAGGTCCATGAAAATGCTATGAACACCATCGTGCAACTATTCTCGAAACTTGTCGAATAAGGTGTGCGTTGAAGGTGTTTTATATAGTTTCACTATGTTAGAATATCCAACCGTTGGGTCACTATAGTTTCCATTCCCATGAATAAGACTCGAATTATCACGAATTACTGATGACAATACCTTTTATATTTCATAAAACTTCTTGTTTCCACAATTCCGTCCGAATTATCTATTATTTGCAGAATTGTGGTAATGTTTCTGTGTTCGTCAATACAAAATACCAGATACGTTTGAAGCTAGGCTCTGAATATCTGCAACTTATAATATGTGACTATTAGGCCTTTTTGTATTTTCCGGTTGGGTATTGATACAGGTTTGAAGAAATACTTAACATAGCATGTGAAATGAATTTTCTTTGTGACATAGTACTAGCGTTGTGTATTATAATTGCTTTGCGTATTATTGTCACGTATTTCTACTTAATATAAACAACAGTAAATGCAGTAATAAACAATAAACAGCACAATTAGTACTTTTCAATAGTCCTACTGTACACCGGCTTGTCGTTTCCGTTTTTCGTCGCGTTGTCATCTGAAAATACGTCTGTTATCGAACGAGAGTAAACGTTGGCTTCGTTTGCGTATACCACGGACTCATTCGATGGCACGTCTAGTTTTGGACGGGATATCCCGAGATGAACGTTATCTTGATGACGGATATCTTCGTAACCTTCTCCATCAGTGGTCTGTAGTGTCCCTTGACCGGTATGAGTAGAAACTGCCACTGGATTCCGTGAATCGAGGGGTAGGCTTACATCGCCCTTATTTGATCTGGTCCTCTTGTCTTTCGTTTTTCTGCTGAAACAGCATCAGTCAACAATGTAAGGGTTATCAAACGTTAATATCATTGAGAGTAAGTCGAATAACACTACCAGTATTTGTTTTAAAATAAATGAACAATTATCTAGTGAAACGTTCTACACGAACAAATTGTAGACGCATTTCTGTAAATGTTGCAAGTTTCCTTACCGTAAGTTACAATTCCGATGCATGTCGAAAGTAAATGAGCTGGTTGATGATTCCGTTGCCCTATGTTACAATATCTTATTAGTTTACACATTTTTGCTTCACTGTTCCAATAAGCAATAGAAAATTAATATCATATTTAATCAACTGTTGGCATTGTTCCCCGTGAAATTATTTGAAATAAAACTTTCTTCATGAAAAGAATTTTACAACTGAGTTTATTATGTAGGTGACGTGTAATAATACATGAATGTTTATTGAGTAAAATTATAAATCACACTTACAAGGCATTAGCCATCAGGTAACCAACTACAAAACACACTGAACTGAACAGTAGAGCGCCACCAACTGAAGATAACACTATTACTGAAATGAAACATAAATGATTTCTAAGAATAATTTAAATAACTGAGAATAATTTTAAGTTTATTAGGCAAATCGTTTTGAATAATAGGTGATCGGCTAATTACTAACAGGCTGAAAAATCGATGGAATGTCACGGCAGAACTAAATTGAATCAACACCAATTAGATGATGTACGACATACCAAGCAGTGGAACATATACAAATAGTAACTCGTTGATGTATCACGTAATATGTGTAATGTATCATTATATGATCTTATCATTGGGTCTTGCACTTCAAACACAGTCTGAAGGATTAAATAGTTAAATAGTTAAATAAAGATTGTTGACGCATAACGTTACTGTAAACTAATTAAGTTTACACATGAAGTATATGTGTGCTTCAGAGAAAATATGCGATGGAATGAATTGATGTGATTATTGTCCATATTCTATGATTGTAGCAGGGTTTAAAATGATGATCAATTGGATTAAGTCCACCTTTGCTGACATTATGCATACTTCGAAACCTTATGTACTTATTGACAAATAAATCAGATGTTAACTTACTTAGTACCAGTTGGTTCGGTCTATCGGTTTGATCACTGCTTGTAGATGATGATTGCTCACTAGTAGTCGTAATTATTGTTGTTGATAAGATATTCGTGGATGTTGATGATCCCTTTCCATAGTCTAGAGCTCGAAGTTATATCGGCAAAAAAAGGTTATAATTTGGTACATCAGATTTTGAAATGTACGAAAGACGGTCTTTGCCAATGTTTCTATTAAAGTTATATCATTCAGGTGAGCCTTAAACTTCATACCAATGTAAATGAATTGTATAAAAAAAGCTTTAGAACGATATAAAATAATCCAGTACGAATAGGAAAACATATTAAAAGAATTTTAGGTTATTCTGATGAAGTTGGGAAAAATATTTTCTACAGCTACTGTGAACACCTTCCCTTACCTTTGCTTGTTCTTTGATAGGTTTTTGTAGGATTCGTGGTAACAGCGACTGAGTCTATCGGCAAAAGAAGGTTATAATTTGGTACATCAGATTTTGAAAAGTACGAAAGATGCTCTTTGCCAATGTTTCTATTAAAGTTGTATCATTCATGTGAGACTTAAACTTCATACCAATGTAAATGAATTGTATTAAAAAGCTTTAGAACGATATAAAATAATCCAGTACGAATAGGAAAACATATTAAAAGAATTTTAGGTTATTCTGATGAAGTTGGGAAAAATATTTTCTACAGCTACTGTGAACACCTTCCCTTACCTTTGCTTGTTCCTTGATAGGTTTTTGTAGGATCCGTGGAAACAGTGAATGAGTCTATCGGCAAAAAAGGTTATAATTTGGTATATCAGATTTGGAAAGATTCGAAAGATGCTCTTTGCCAATGTTTCTATTAAAGTTATATCATTCATCTAAGTTTTAAACTTCCTTCCAATGTAAATGAATTGTATACAAAAGCTGTAGAACTATATAAAATAATCAAGTACGAATAGGAAAACACATTAAAGAATTTTAGGTTATTCAGATGAAGTTTGGAAGAAATGTAATTCTTTTGTATGTGCTTATATAGCATTTGCAGAGCGAGAGAGAGAGAGGGAGGATATAGAACTGATTGAGGTGCAGGAGATTCATTACAATGTCTTATTTTTAAGTCAGTGCATTCTCAAATTCCACCCGATGCACACAGAGAACACAGTAACTACTGCAAATGTAAAAGTTTTGTACCGCAGTAAGAACTGGATCGTGCTTTAAAACGGTAGCATGGGCTATTAGGATGACAATAAGAACTGAGGATATGTGTAATTCCAACAAATCCAGTTGTTGGATTTTATTGGGATTACACATATCCTCAGTTCTTACTGTAAACTTAATAGCACATGCTACCGATTTATCAGCACGATCCAGTATTTACTGTGGTACAAAACTTTAAGATTTACAGTAGTTACTGTAATCTCTGTGTGAATCGGCTGCAAATTCCCTGTATAACATTGCTCTCAGGCAGCGCATTATTACATTTATTGTTAAAAATCTCTATTGCTTTTAACATGATTTACACAGCAGATAAAATCAACTATATGTTATGTGTGATAAATTAAGGGATACAAATATAAAAAAAGGTATGTCATTACAAGGTAGTTTTGGGAACTCATCATTTAATAGTTACGAAACAACTTTGTTTAAATAACTACACTGCAGGGATGATGAATGGAATAATTTAGCATGTGGTCAGATACTGAGGTACATTGTTGTCCGTCGAATGTGGACGTTAATACAAAAAGCAAACAATCTTTGTGTTCAAAACAGTCGAACCATAACTTTACTCGGACGCATGCGCGAGATAATGTCTCGAACTCCATCGGTTACTCACTATTGGAAAACAATATCAGTAGCTAACACACGGGAACATTTTGTCGGACGTATTAGGCCTACAGTCACGGAGGCAAAGCAATAAACGGGTGGTAAAAGGAACTTCTAAAGTTATTGAAGTAACCAAAATGAAGCTTGTGTTAAATTTTGTAGATACAACATGTCCATTGTTTGAAAATTAATCAAAACCATTACAGAATACAAAGAGCAGGAAGTTTTGAGAGTTCTGTGGTTGGCCCCCTTTCATCTGAGATTGAGTCAATCCTCTGTACCATGAGAATATATGCTATCTACTTTACTATGGTAGTAGTCTTTGTCAGGCTCTTTTTTAAGGCTGTGCTCGAATTATTGGGTACTTGCCTGCACTCAGGAACGTACATTCACCATATTTCCAAGGGGGAAGGGGGGGGGGGGGAATTCATTATTTAGAATATAAAATGCAATTCTGAAATAGGATATACTCTAAATCCCATGGATTGCATCTCAGAGCCCTATAGTGAAGCTGCAGCGATTTTATTTTTAGATATTTCTAGTTTACTGCTAGTGATTTGAAGCACCACAATTCATATGTGCAGTGATATATGGAAAGTATTTCAAAGCCCTACTTGGGTGTTTTAGCATTTGGTGATTTTCGTGTCCTCCGGTTAGCGACTTTAAAGCACAAAACCATCCGTCAGAAAGGGGAATTTAAGTTCTCGGGAATGTGTTCCAAGAACTGTAGCGATTTGTTAGCCTAATATTTGTGTATCTTTTAATTCATTTGTACCATTTGACGTTCAAATACCGAATAAAAGAAGATGAAACGGTTAAACTTTTAAAGTCCTACCAATTTCAGGTAAATATGGACGAGTTGTTCTTCCGATGACCGTGGGTGACGATCTTCCACAATCGGTACTAGGTGTTATGCTAGAAACTGTGACAGAAACTGTGTGAGGATCAGTCATAGATGCCAATATATACAGGGATATGGTAAGAGGAGGGTGAGGAGATGGCCTTGTGTACTCCACCCTCATCGTCATTCGTGTAAAACGTTCAGTCGAGTTTTTTTTTTTAATTTAGGCCCAGGTAACCCTTCAGTGTCATACTCATACCTTAAATCGCTCGGGTGGGGGTTGGGAGAGGGAATATGTGTCACCACTTTTAAAAACCTGTGCAAGTTATTGAATAAGAGTACTCATTCAATTGCACTTATGGGTATAAAAAATAGATGTTGCGTCTTGCTTTCTTAGTGGATCCACTGAGGTGTCTCGTTGGCTACTCAAGCTAGTGTACAATGCAACGCCCGACTTTTGAAAATAACAACTCTTAGAAGCAGATGTATAAATTAAATTTATATACAATTATTTCATTTTTAGAAGGAATTTATTCGCTCCGCTATCATTTATCATTAAGGAATTAAGCATATTCAGGTGACTCTACAAGGTAGGTTTATAATTGGTTTGATAAGAAACTTACGGAAAGCGTCATATCTCGCTCTGAATCCCTTTCTCGTATAATTCGGGTGACCACGAAAGAGGAGGTAAAAGGAATTATAGCTTGAAATAAAGGTATTAGGCATCAGCTCTGTGAAGTTATCCCAGCACCATGTACCGACTTCTTTGTCTGAATCTATGGCAGGGCCATCGAATAGCTTCGGAAGAAATGATAAAACTTCTATGAATGAAATTTAATTTGTGTTATCTTGTACGTTGCAAAAGAAAAAACTGTCAGGCCATAGTTACCAGTACTTTGGTAATAATGGAGTTTGCCGGCAAACTAATCATTATGTTTAATTAGAGAAGAGAATCGACAGAGAAGAAAATATAACGAATCACTAATCAAATCCTATCTTGTCAACTTGTTTTTGTGAGAACTGTCAGTGTTTTCCTCTATCGCCCGTTCGAGACGTCTCCTGAAGAAGCGTAAAATACGGCATCAGGATACCCTAGTACCTCTCTCTGGCGAATCCCTTTATAACATTACATGCCGAAGTCGTGGGTTCGTTATAATATTACAGTAGCCTGAATTTAACCCACCATCTTGGAAATTATGTGCATGCCACTCCTTGTCGAGAACAGTCCCTAATATAAGTATATATAAGTATAGCCATGCCTTTAGTGACATTGTGTACCGTGTTTGCATTATTTCGTATGCTTGGATGTGGGGAAGCATGCCTATAAACTTTTGATGCGGCAACAACTCAAGAGGTTTGAAAGTGACATAAAGGCATTTCAATTTTCGGCAAATCAGCGAGGACTGACCCATGAATTATGTTAATCTTTTGTAGCTCGACATCTAATTGGTCATGGTGGATAAATGTGCAAATGCCAGGATAATCCAATGATCAGCTATTATAATCATGGTGATTAGAATATTTCAGTTGAAAACTTCTGTCTATGCAGTTCCAGAAACCTTGACTAAGTATACGTCAGTATAGAAACGAACTAGGATAACGTGGCGACTCTTATATAATAGAGCAATATATACTGACGGTAAACTTGCGCTGCAATTTGTAACGGAGGGCTGAGGCCACACACTTATATTCAACGGGTTTCCGTTGATGTTAATAAAAGGTCCCGAGAAAGTGAGGGCGCAGTTAAAGGCCAACTTTCACAGCAGGCGTAAAGGTAACGCTACGTTGCCCTATGTTTACTGGTGTCATGATGATTCTTCAAGGTCATGTATCAAATATCCGAAGAAGAACAGAGCTTTTGGGATTTTGGACACTAAACTATGTGAGTTGACAACCCCCCACCCCCCCCCCCCACCCCAACCTCTGGTCTATCGAGTATCAACTTCACCTCATATTAGGCCTACTGTAAGTGGTATAGTTCAGGCATTACCTAAAGTATGTAAGATGACTCAACTACAAAGTAAGACATTTGTTAATTATTTAGGCTACTTTATGCTATACATTTACATGAAATTGTTACGCATAATACGGTGAGAGAGTGTATCTGCTAAAGTAATGTAATCTTTGTTTGTTTCTTCTTAGTCTCAATATTTCTCAGTTATGATTGCCTGATTTCTCTAATAAACATAGCAAGGTGGTTTTGAACAAATTCAAAACATCTTTTAAATGTTACGGAAGTGATCATTTAGCTATGCAAAAGGTTGATTCATTTGCGTGATTTTAAGCAAACGTTCAAGATTTGTTGAAAATGCAAGAGAAATGAGAAAGAAAAACAACTATAGTGAATTCATCTGATCCGATGTGACTTGTTTGCTGACTGTGACACCAATTTGACATGTGACTAAACTTATACATAATGTGACAGCTATTGATCATTTAGCTAGAGAATTGTGTTTCTTTATCTTTGAGCAAATAACCTATAGTGTACGGGTATAGTTTAAAATATTCCTTTATCATTCAAATGAAATTCTAAACAAGTATACATCGGTAGCCTATACGTAGCTGGTCATTATGATTAAGCAATCATGTGTTTCTGTGCTGTGCTTGTCAGTCTCTAAGACACATATGAAAACAGTGAGTCATTATGTGTAAGGCTCTCTTTTTTATAAAGGTCTTGCGTTATACCGACCTTTTTGTCGCTTCTCGACCTTTTGACTAAGATCCTGTGTAGCATTAAGTTCCCCTTCTATAGGGAAATCGTGATACACACCTGACGATGATCACACAGTCACTTGAACTCCGGATGCAAGGGGACTGGGGCTGGGAGCTGATCCGAATCGGTTCGTTGTTTGTGTTTTTCTTAAAAAGTACCTGTTTGATGCCTCCGTTTTACTTTATGACCGGAACACGCCTTGCCTCTTACGTTACCAACATAAAGAAGTCCACAAGAAAGGAAAGTCAATATTGAGAGGTGTCCTATTTTTTTCCAACGGTAGGATAAAGCCATATAGGGACGTTACATAAGTACTTATTCTATCTCATCCTGCTTTGCATTCCAGAAACACGTGAGAAGCGCTGGCTGACTAAATACCGTCATTGTGCTGATTGACTTCGAACCGTCAACATCATTGACTGGTTTAGTTAAGTCAGAGTACTACGCTATTGTGTGTCTGCTGAACGTGGACGACTTTGTTCACAGCAGACAATAGCTCTTTTGTCTCGTAGTTGCTGGCTATATGGCAGCTCTCTAATTTTCATTACGGTGATAGCCAACGTGTGAAGTAGAACGATATATGGATATATCTCTTCTGTTCAAGTCCGTACATTGTTCTGTACGGACTTATATTGTTCTGTACTACTAGTTTGCTTTCGTGGAGTGCGGACGTGTTTTCGGCTGCTCTCCACTTTTCGTTGGCATTTCTTCAGTTTTGTAGTTTGTTTAGTGTAGTTTGGGTGTTTTAGTTTTGTTTCGTTGTTTTGGTTTTTGTATAGGTGCGTGGCTTGCCACACCCCTAGCTGTCATGGCGGCTCGCCGTGACAGCAAAATCGTATTGTTGAGTTTTTCGGGGGAGGCTAAGGTCGTCCCCGGACAAGTTTTCTCAGTTTTGCGTTCTGTTGGTTTAAAGGTCCCTGGAGAGGTTGACGCACTTCAACGTAAACCTCTCCGGGGTATGAATGTTTTGTTGATGTTCGGTTCACCTCGGAGGCTGCCCGCGTCCGAGGCGTCCAGGTGTTGGAGGGAGTTGAGGGACTGAAGGTCACACGGTATGACAGTTCGGTGTGGGTGACAGTCCTCCATCTCCCTCTGGACATGTCTGAACAGGTTGTTGTGCGGACGTTTTGGGAAAGTGACCGGCTACGAGGAGCCGGAATTCCTTGAATGTAAGGGTGTCAAGACTGGGACTAGACGAGTTAGAGTCGAGCTGAAGTCCGATATTCACTCTACCTTGTGGGCTAATGGGCACAGGGCCCACATTGCATACCCGGGCCAGCCTCGCACTTGTTGGAGGTGTGGGCTGGAAGGGCATGAGGCCAGGTTGTGCCCGAACAAGCGTTGTAGCCGCTGTTTACAGGTTGGGCATACCCTGGCCGAGTGTAAAGGGGACATCGTATGTAACTCGTGTGGGAAAACGGGCCATCTCGCCCGTTTATACGCCGCGAGAGTGGCTACGGGCGTGGTTGAAGCGGTCCCCGTCCCGGCCTCTGACACCGTATCACCTGATGCTCCGTTGATCGCCCCAGTGTCCGACACTAGCGCCCTGGTGGAGGCTTTGAACCCCCTTTCGTGTCCCACCTCGTCCCTGAACGAAGTTGCCGCTCCGGCCGAGACTGCCAGTCTGCCCACTGAGGCGGAGCTGGACAAAACGGCGGAGATGGTATTAGCGGAGTGGCATGCGGAGCAGGATGCCGCTTGTACTGGTTCACCAGTAGCTGCGCCCGCTATCGGTGATACTAGTCGGGCCCCGAGTCAACTGGGCCAAGAGACATTGAGTGGCCCAGATTCGGACTCGCCAATGGAGGACTGCACTACAGCCTTAGTAGCTGCGGCTAAGGAGTCCTCCGATTGCTTTGATGAGACGAGACAGGCCACTGATCTCATTGACTCGAGCGGCCCTTCCACCCTGCCAGCAGTCGCTTCCGCTATACCGGACATGATGGTCGCTAGTGGACCTCCTGTTCCTGTCAGGTAGGTCCACTCGATCAAGTTTGACGAGGAGCTAAGAACTCTGCTCGCTCGTAGGAAAAGGGGGAACACGGCTAGGTGCCTGAAAAGACCCGTATTGGGAAAACATCGAAGGTAATGACACCGGACACATTATCCCTCATCACCCTTAATGTGAATGGGGTAAGGGGTACCCCAAAAAGCCTGTCGTCTACTGTCGGGACGGCGTTCCCCGGATGAGGTTTGGAGTGAGTTGGTTGTTGGGTGTGGGGGTTTTCAGTTTTCATTTCATTTATTTGTTTTTCACAACATGCATTTAAACGTTTACAAATAATAAGTAACATGAAGTAGTAGTGGATAATACATGAAGTGAAGGAAGCGGAACAAAAAACCCTTGCGGGCTTGACGGGGTGCTTCGCTCCCTAAAATATAGAGAAAGAGACC